>CAUYRT010060535.1:0-31903 GCA_963574885.1 Lepilemur ruficaudatus
CAGAGGATAACTACAAATCTGACTCCAAAAACATTAAAAAGTAAGAAAGGTCTTTATTAAAGATTTCTTATGATAAATGAGACCTGATCAAATTGAAAAGCTTCTGCATAGCCAAAGAAACTATCACTAGAGCAAATAGACAACCTACAGGATGAGAGAAAATATTTGCATGCTATATGTCCGATAAAGGACTAACAACCAGAATCTATATAGAATGCAGGAAAATCAGTAAGAAAAAATCAAATAACCTTATTAAAAAATGGGCAAAGGACATGAATAGAAAATTTTCAAAAGAATATAGACTAATGGACAAGAAGCATATAAAAAAATGCTCAATATTTCTAATCATCAGGGAAATGCAAGTCAAAACCACAATGAGATATCACTTAACTCCAGTGAAAATGGCTTTTACCAAAAAGTCCCAAAACAACAAATGCTGGCATATGTGCAGAGAGATAGGAACACTCATGCACTGCTGGTGGGACTGCAAACTAGTACAACTTCTATGGAAAGTATTATGGAGATAACTCAAAGAGCTAAAAGTAGAACTACCATTTGATCCAGCAATCCCACTACTGGGTATCTATTAAAAGGAAAAAGAGTCACTCTATAATGAAGGCATTTGCACTTGAATATTTATAGCAGCACAATTCACAATTGCAAAGATGTGGAAACAACCCAAGTGCCCATCAATACATGAGTGGATTAATAAAATATGGTACATATATACCATGGGATACTACTCAGCCATAAAAAACAGTGGTGAACTGACACCTCTTGTATTATTTTGGATAGTGCTGGAGCCCATTCTTCTAAGCAATGTATCACAAGAATGAAGAAACGAACACCACATGTACTCCCTATCAAATTGATACTAATTGATCAACACTTATTTGCACATATGGAAGTAACATTCATCGGGCATTTGGCAGGAGGGAGGGGGAGGAAAGGATGGGTACAGTCACACCTAATGGGTGTGGTGCACACTGTCTGGGATGGGCACACTTGTAGCTCCGACTCGGGTGGTGCAAAGGCAATAATGTAACCTAAACGTTCATACCACTGTAAAATTTTGAAATTAAAAAAAAAAGATTTCTTAAGAAGACAAAATGGTGCTACACCAAATATCATAAGGCAAGACTTCCAGATATCTGCTTACAGCATCCCTTTCTCCAAAGTTCTACTCCTTTAAGGCAACCTACCAGATTTCTACACCTCTTTGCTCAACCATCCTCATCCTCCCCCCACTTCCAGATCCTTTCCTCTGGATGTCTTCCTTAATTTTATTCTTGTAGAAAAAAAAACTAGCCACTCTCAGTGTCTCTAAAAAGTGTGAAAAAGACAGTGGGAAGCTACCAAAAAATAAAGACAATTCACATATATAGGCTTGCCTATATATTATCCCACTTGAGCCCTTTTCAGACTCACAATCACTTCTGAGGAAGGGATATCTCTTTATCATCCCCATTTACAGATGAGAAAACTGAGGCTCAGAGGCAAAATGAGTTGCTTCAAGTCTGCTAGTAAGTGCCAAGCTGGACCTTGAAACCAAGACCTTTTCCGTTCATACTACATATGGAAAGCCCCAGGCTACAAAAGGCTGGACTAGCCCATCAAACTGTGACAGGCTGAAGGCACTAAAACTGCTGCCATGCTGCCCTGGGGCTGGACTCGTAAACTATGCCCAGGAGACCAGATGCACCGGCAATGGCAGGAAATACAAAAAGCTTGAGGACTCTGAAGAAGCAGAGATGCTTGTAATAAATTCCCTCAAAAAGATTCAGGAAATTGGCTTCTCCTGGGAGACTGCTATTGGAACCGAAGTGGAAGCTGCCTCCTGTGTATTTATGATCCAAGGATGACGGTCAGAATAACCTGTAGTAATGATCAAGGCTTTGTGCAGGAGGGCATGAGGGTCAATGAAACTTCTTTGCAATTAACAAATGTTTGGGGGTGAGGGTGGGGTAGGGGGGGAGTGATCAATATTTAATGCCTGATAGTGATTTGTCCCAAACCTGCCTCTATAAGGTTCCATGATTTTAAAAATCAATTTTAAAAGACTTTTTTTTTTCTGATTTTACAGGTAACATTTGCTTTAGAAAATTTAGAAAAGTCAGACAAGATTAAAGAAACAAGGGGAAAAGATTGTCAGCCCATCAGCCACAAGCAGAATTAACCTTTTGGCCTATTTTCCTCCAGTTAGTTTCTGTGCATTATTCCTTAACTTTCTATAGTTAAGATTACAATGTATTTATAGTGATACCCTGCTTTCCTCCCCTATTTAGAGTATGTCATAAGCATTTTCTATATGTATTTAACAATATATTTATTCATTCACTTTAGCCCTAATTAGATCCTAGGCAAACATTCTTCAGCAAATTATTAGTAGTTTATTGCGCCAATCATTGGCTATACAAGAGACAGTTTAGTATCTGAGAGTACTGACTCTTGAGTCAGGTTGCCTGAGTTTGAATCCTGACTCTGCTACCTCCTAGCTGTGTGACCGAGGGCAAATTATTTAACCTCTCTGGCTCTGTTTCCTTGCATGTAAATGAGTATAATAGGATCTGTCTCATAAAATTGTTTTAAAGATTAAACGTGTTAGTAACAAGAAGAATGCTTACAGCAATACCTGGCATTGTAAGCACAGAGGAAGTGGTAGCTATTAGCTATATATGAGTGCATCATAAATTATTCAACCACTCCCTTCCAGCTGGACATTAAAGTTGTTATAAATAATCCTGCAATAAACCATTTACTATATGCATGAGGGGAAAAAGGGTGAATTGAAGTGTCATTGTGAAAGAATCATAATACCAAAATAAGGCCTTCGGAATTAAGAAAATTCAGGATAAGTGTGCTAGGAGAAAAACTCCTTTTTTCGACACGATGATATATAATTCCCATTGATAAACAGTTTTTGAGCTCAATGAGCCAAGAGAGGGTATAGGCTAGGTCAGAGGGCACCAAGATGAACAGGGACAGGCTCCACCCTCAAGGAGCTTTAGTTAGAGTTACAAAAATGTCACAATTATTACCTCCAGTAGGGTATTTTCACCACGACATATTTCTATGCATCACCTATGTGGACAGAGATCACAAAACGCCTAATTTCAGGTAGCCAATATAACAGAAGGTACAAGCTCAGTCAATCCTTTCTCACGGGTAAAGTTTGGTTAATAATGGCTACTGCAGAGAATTGCCGTGAACGTGAGAGGTGGCACCCATAAAGCACTTACTACGGTGTCGGGCACATAGTGAATGCTCGAAAACTGACAACTAACATTTATTGAATACTTGGCACATGTCAGGCACCACACTAAGCATGTTCAAACATTATGTTATCTAACCCTCACAGGCACCCTATTAGGTAGATACTATTAATTTTATTATTCTTATTTTATAGATGGGGAAACTAAGGGATAAGTAACTTTACTAGGATCACACAAGTAATAAGTGGTGAAGCTGGATTTTTTTTTTCAAGACAGGCTCTCACCCTGATGTCAGGGCTAGAGTGCAGTAGCATCATCATAGCTCACTGTAACTTCAAACTCCTAGGCTCAAGCAATTCTCCTGCCCCAGTCTCCTAAGCAGCTAGGACTACAGGCGCATGCCACCTCACCCAGCTAATTTCTTAAATTTTTGTAGAGATGAGATCTCACTGACCAGCTATCTCAAACTCCTGGCTGCAAGTGATCCTCCTGCCTCAGCCTTCCAAAGTGCTGGGATTACAGGCGTGAGCCACCTTGCCCAGCCTGAAGCTGGATTCTTAACCAAGGTATTGCTTACAATTACAGTAAGCTGATAACTGGTGCTAAATTCTGGTGACTTGGACATTCAATTCAAAGGATTATACCATTGTTGATTGTGTTTTACCCGCATGTTTTATGCATCTCTCCCTAAGGAGAGGCGTTATTTTATAAGAAAGGTCACACAACACAGTGCACCAGTCTTAGGAGTCAGCAGGCCTGCATTCTACATCCAACTCTCTCCATCCAGCCTGCAGAACTCAGCTAAGACACTTCCCCTTTCTGGTTCTCAGTTTACTACCTTATAAAATGAGGGCACTTGGACTAAATAAGTTCTTTCCAAGTCTGGTTGACCTTTGGAATCACCTGCAGAAATTGTTTATAATATGAATTCTCATTCTCCCCTCAAGATTCAATGACTCTGGGGTAGGACTCTGGGTATCCATAATTGTTAAGAAGCTCCCCAGGCAATGTTGATCCACAGGGTTTGCAGAAAGAAGGTTACCTCTAAGGCTGTTTCTAGTTTCTCCCAAGGAAGCTTCTCCACAGAGTAAAAAGCCACCAAGCATGCCTGACATGGCAGTGCTCCACGACCAAGGGAGCCCCTCTCCTGGTACTGCCCTGAGTGAGGAACCCTTTGCCCAGCTTTGGACAGCAGAGACATGGCTGCAACCTCAGGCACATTCTCATTGATTATCAGCACCAGTAGTTAACTGACGACAGACAGCTGGGCAAACACCTTTGGAAAAGGCCACATTTCCCCATCATTAAGATATTTCCTAAAGTTCAAATGTCTCCTAGGAAACTATATCAATTTTCCACTCCTTCTTTGTACGGACAGATTGCAGAACCTTTGACAGCTTGCTACTAGAAACCTGAGTTTAGAGACCTGCTGAGGTCTAGTGTATGGACAATCAGACATGCATTTGGGGAATGCTGAAAAGAAGCAGTGCAGGAAACAGCTCCTGAACAATGCCGCATTATCCATTACAGCCTTACTTGGTGATGTCATAAGGCACTCAACTGTCCAGTTCAATTAGCAAGCAGGCCGTCTGTAATGATAGGAAGAGCCTGCACTTCTCTAACCTAATGTGCTTAGAGCACCAGAGGACCATGACCCAAAGGCCTTTGAATGACTGCATCCAGAAGGCAGGACTCCAGGTCAGGCCCACTGAGGCGAAAGATGTGTGTGTGTTTGGGGAATGGGAATACAAGCACTTGTGTTAAATATATGTGATTATATTAAAAAGGTCGTATCCAATCTGCTTAAGGTTTCATCCCATCAAGTGGGCTATAATTCTAGACAGCAAGGAATACCATTTATCACATCTCTTTGGCCAGTTTCTCTGTGAGGCCCTTCTCAAACTTACAGGAAGGATAAATACTAGGAAACTCATTTTCTTGCCTAGAATAGATGCAAAGGTCTTAAGTCCACATTCAGAATTAACTACTGAAGAGGAATTTTATTGCAGAATCTGGGATTCATCTGGTAGATGGGTTAGGGAGAAAGGGGTACAGTGCACCTGCTTCATTAGTCTATCCATTTTAATATGCACTATGCATTTAGAGAACTTGCAACACATACACGTGACTTTCCTATACATCTTTCAGTTGATTCCTATTTTACTGATAAATCAACTGAAGTCTAGAAATTTCAATGGCCTGACAAAGATCAACTAGCTAATAAGTCGCAAAGTTTGGACTAGAGCCCGCATCTTCTGATAATGATAATCAGGGGCCAGAGGGCAGCCCAGAAAATATATTAAAAACACACGCTTAAGAAAAAGCAGAAACTTCAGTGGCCTGTCTTTCATAATGAGTCCCTTGAGAGGAATTGGGACCTGCTCATTATTTTCTGACTTTTCCAAGTGCTCAAGAATCATTAGACTGGGCTTTCAGCCTGTCTTTTCCAAGTGCTAAGAAAAACATGTAAAGTGATAAACGGTCAATGGAGATTGTGGAGAATGACCAGAAGCCTGGTGGAATGTGATTGTTGTTGGGGATAAGAAGGAAGTCACTCATCTGATATAGCTTTGTGGGAAGCTGGACCTGTGATAGTATATTTCCTTTACCCCATTGTTTTTGGCATAGAGAGTTGAGGCAGTTTTACTGCTTCATAGATTTCATGAGCTAGAAGAAATCATAACTCTCAGTTACTTGTTACTGAAATGAAATAGAACATGGTTAAGATTAGGATCTGGATATTCCAGAATGATATGAGAGATAATGACTTCCTCAAATTACTGCACCAGGAACTGAACTTGTGATACTTAATCCTCATAAAGACCCTGTGAGGTGTGTGTCATTAACCGCATTTGGAAATGAGATAACTGGGGCTTAAGGAGTTTGAATAACTGGCCAAAGACTTGTAATTGCCAGAGCTAGGAGTTGAACTAGGATGTGTATGACTTCAAAGTTACCCTTAAACCACTATGCTCATGAGTTTTTCCTTGGAAGCAAAGTGTTATGAGGATGACCTGACAGTCTCCTCACTGTCTCTGCCACCAGGACTTGCTTGTACTTTTTCATTCCTCTGAAATGCCTCCTTCATCTCTCTCTCCCATCATGAATATAATCCACCCTCTAAGGTCTGGTTCAATCCTAAACTCCTCCAGGAAGCCTGGAATCCACAATGACATTTTCCTTCTTGAAAGTCCTATAGACACATGCAGAATTTCTTGGGACCATATCTTTTCTTTTCATTCATTCAATGTATAACTAAATGGAATTTGGTTTTTAATACCTTCTCAAATACTCATTAGATGTTTTGCAGAAATATATTTTATTCTGTATAAATAAATCCACAAATCAGAGGGAAAAAAATCCTTTATCAGATTTAGAGTTATAAATTGAAACCAACCAGAACCATCTCTCCTCACTTAGCCATTCCCCAAATTTTGGCCCAGGATCACAGAGGTAGGGAAGCAGGTGTCCGTCCTGGCTCCATGCATGGTAGGAAACAGACTCACTCCTCTTAACTGACATTTCCCTTTCTGATTCCCTCTCTTTAATAAAACTCCAAAAAGGCCCTGCCTCTGCAGTGCGCCTCTCTGCCAGGCTGATGGCACAGTTCATTCCCTAGATAACTAATGAGATAGTAACAAACTCTGGGTTGTGGTGGTGCTTCAGACAGCCATAGGGAGACGGCTCAAGACCCTTTATGATCCAGAGCTAAGTAGGACAGCTTAGGCTGTCTTATACTTCCATGGGACAGAAGCAGAATGGAATTGGACTCCTGCCTTGCTTTTTACTAACCAGATAGCTTTGAGAAAGACCCTTAACCCCACTGAACCTGTGAAATGGGAGTACTGTATTTCTTAAAGGATTGCAGTAAAGATCAGCAATAATACTATTATGTGCCATGCCAGGCATCAAATAGGTACTCAAAAAATGAAAGATACTATAATTATTAGATTAAAAAGAGGTAAATGACTATCTGTTTTAACCCGAGGTCCAATTTAGGAAAACCAGATGCTTATGTCTGCATAAAAAGCCGCCTCCTCCGCTTCCTCCTTTTTTTACTTCTTTCTTCTTTTAATCCCATTCAAAATGAAACATTATAATTGTGATTGCCAACTTTATGAAACAGACGTGTCAGTGAGAAAATTACCACTGCTTTTTAGTCTCTAAAAGATTCATGCTCACATTTGGGAATATTGAAAAAGAGGCAGCATGGAGATAGCTTTCTCATGTTTAAGCCTGGAATTATAGGCTCTGGCCACATCAGAGAGCTCGAGGCCACAGGAGGGTCTTATACCAGTGGTTGCTCAGCACCATGTGAGAAAACCTAAGATATTACTGGGTAATCTTACCACATTCTTAGAATGTCAAAGATTATCTCATTTTCCTCATGAGGAAACACGCCATACTGGTAGAGAAACCTTCCCAGTGTTTCACAATGACAGAGCCAGAAGGCAAACCTGGTCTCCAGATGCTCAGATCTCTTTCTGCTACCTCCCAGCCCTCAGTTTGAAGGCATCACTGAATAAGTGTGTGCTGCTTGGAGGGTAGAAGGCAGGAGACAAGGTCCCAGACCTGCGAGAGTTTACAGGATAGAAAAGCAAGAGTTACCCTCAGGCAGCCATAGGGAGATGGCTCAAGACCCTTTATGATCCAGAGCTAAGTAGAACAGCTCGGGCTGTCTTATATTTCCATGGGACAGAAGTATATTTGTTTTGTCTATTCCATTCCTTAGAATAGTCTAGCTGAGGTAGTATGTATAGTTATTAATTCACTTAATGGACACTGGAGCCACAGTGGCTGGTATTACATCCCAGCTCACCCAAGGAATAGCTGAGCAACGTTGGATTAATTACCTAACCTCTCTATGCTTCAATTTTCCTATAGGTAAATCATGAATAGTATTGTAAAGATGAAATGAGATAATTCACATAAAGTGCTTTAAAAAGTGCCAACACAGAGTAAGTACTCAATAAACTTAGTCATAATTATTGAACTAAGCTATCACATTAGAGAAGAAATTAATATTTGATAAACATATACATATTTGATATGTTATCAAATGATATTTGATGAATGAATTAATGGAATCGGAGTCAGAAAATGAAGGGATTCTTGCAAGATGAAGTGCTCAGAGTAGATTTCCTGGCAAAGTCCTGACCTAAGCCAGGCATTTAAAGAAGTGTTAGGATCTGAGAAAGATGAATAAAGAAGAGAATAAAAAATTTTCCACTTTTCAGAAGATCTTTTAGACATAGGCTTATTATGTTCAGGATGTTTATTGAAGTGTTATTTTATTAGCAAAATATTAGAGATTACCTATATAGCCACAGAGATGATTAAATAAAATTTGATGAATTCATAAAATCAATTACCTTGAATCTACCAAAATATTTTAAAACAATATTTAATGACAAATATACCCAGATTGTAATGCTAAATTATAAAAAAAGTCCCACATTATAGACAGTATAAAAAACATCCATTCACATACAAAAAAGAAGAAAGGAAATACATACACCAAAATATTAGAAAGGAGAAATATAAATAACTTTGCTTCTTCTTTAAATCTTTCCAAATTTTTCAAATTGTCTGAACTGGGCACATATTTTTTAACAATTTGCTTTTTATTGTGATAAAATTTACCATTTTAACCATTTTTAAGTGTACAGTTTAATTAATACTATTTTCAAGTTTTGTATTTTCATCAAATCAAGGCTCCCAAGCCCAAGGACCTTGAGCACATGACTCCTCTCAGAGTGGCCCTGGCCGGTACTGAGAGTGGAAGCGCAGCCACTGCTAGTGTCCTGGTAAACACCACTGTGGTTTTGAAGCATGTAACCACTGTGCTTCAGTGGACTGAGGGTGGACACTTTGGCCCTCCAGTGTAGGCAGTGGTTCCTCCCTGAAATCAGGGTGTTACAAGCTTGTTGTGCCTGGAGAATGAGAGCCTCCTCCATCCCCCAACCTCTCCATTCTGTCTCTGCTACTGCTCCACACAAATGCAGTTTCTAGGTGTTTTCTCCACTGCTCGTGAGTCAAGGGAGTCTCCCTCGGGCTCCAGAATTCCCCCAAAATCCTTTGTGCCGTGTGGGAAGCGTACAAGGCGGGGATGCAGAGCTCCACACCTACCTCTGCAGGCCTGCCTCGTGCTGCAGCTTGTGCAATGAATCACCACACAGATTCGAGGGAAAACGCATTGTGTAACAGAAGCCTGGCCAGAGGCAAGAGCTCCCTGGCCACAGGCCTGTGTGTCTCCTACGTGCCCAGGTCCAGCAGGGAAATGCCAGCTTGAAGCAGCTCCTCAGTTTCCTGTAGTTAGTTCCACCATTTCTTGAATTCATTCTCTCCCTTCTCTATGTTCATGTAACCAATTCATTTATTCAACAATCATTATTTATCTCTTACTACATACCAGGCACTATGTTAAGAGGAGAAACTGAAACCAAAGATAAGTGTAATAATCCTATTAACTATCCAGCTCTGTGTGTTAAAAAGCTTTACCTGCACTATCTCATTTAACCCTTACAATAAGTCCACAAAGAATGGCTATTTCCCTCATTTTATAAATTACAAAGCTGAGGCT
The DNA here is from genome assembly GCA_963574885.1 of Lepilemur ruficaudatus. NCBI lineage: Eukaryota > Metazoa > Chordata > Mammalia > Primates > Lepilemuridae > Lepilemur > Lepilemur ruficaudatus. The sequence continues at coordinate 9,796 of CAUYRT010060535.1, forward strand.
CAGAGAGGATAAGACATTTGCACAAGAACACTTCTGGGCAAGGACGGCAAAATGACTCAGGATTACAGAATCTCCCTCCCCAACCACCCCACCAACTTTTAACACAATGAACAGCAAAAGTTAAAACAATAGAAAAAAATTACTAGCAAATTCCACTTTTGGTATGAACAAACCAGACTCTGCTCTCCCACAGATAATAGCTATAAACTCTGGACAAAATTTGAAAAAAACAGAAACAAATAATCTGGAAGCACTAAAGAGTAAATAGAAGCACACAGAATCTAGGGGGGAGTCAAACCTTGGAAAAATGAAATGGCAAGTAATGAGTTGTCTATTTTTGTAGTTTTTAGCCTGAGTGCAGGCTGAGGTTGGCCCTATGTGGGACAGTGAAAATTCGGATAGAGTACTCTGGAAAGCAAGGGGTGGGGAGATATTGGAAAGAAGTGAGCCAAAGTGAGAGAGACCCAGATTCTGTGTACAAACTCTATCAGGGTTTGGTCAGATCCCTGAACCACACACACAGAAGGCAGACTCAAAGCAGCCTAAAGATAGGGGAAATGAATTGAGAGGTGAGCTGCTGCCTGAAAGATAGAGTTTTGCAGTTTGAGTCCAACTAAGTCAGTTGCTTCCAAAACATCAACACTCTCAGAGGAATATAATAGGATGTGGAATCCTCTATAACATCACATTTATAATTCCTAAAATATAATCCAAAATTACATACCATACAAAGAACCAGAAAGTATGATCCAGGGTTAGAAGAAAAAAAAGTCAGCTGAGACCAACCCCAATATGATCTAAATGTTGGAATTAGCAGATAAAGATTACCGAGCATCTATTACAACTCATCTCAATGAAGTAAAGGAAAATATACTGTCAATAAATGAAAGGCAGGAAATCTTAAACAAGAAATAGAAACTAGATAAAAATAAAGAACCAATGGAAATTCTGGAACTAAAAAGCATAATATTGGAAGTTAAAAATTCACTGGATGGACTCAATTTAAAAAAAAGAATTTATAGATCAATAGAAAGTGCTCAATTGGAAGACAGAAAACAAAAATCATTTTAAAAAAGAACAGGGTCTCAGGAACCTAGAGGACAGTATAAAAATATCTACATACATGTACTTTGAATTCCAGAAGTGGAAGAGAGAATAAGGCCAGAAAAATTTTTTAAGAAATAATGGCTTAAGTGTTCCCCAATATGTTGAAAGGTATAAATTTATAGATTCAAGTTCGGTGAGCCCCAAGTAGTATAAATGTGAAAAAAGACATTTATAGGCATATTGTAGTCAAACTGCTGGAAACAGTTTGAGGAGAAAATTTTGAAAGCAGCCAAAGGGAATAAATGATGCATCATATAGTAGAGAGCTATTTGAATCACTGCTGAATTCTCACTAGACTATGGAGATCAGAAGACAATGGGCCATCTCTAAAGTACTTGGGAGGAAGAGAGGAAGAGAATACCTGGCAATCCAGAATTCTGTATCTATTAAAAATATCTTTCCAAAATGACATTTAAAAAAATCTACCAGTAGTAACAAAGAAAGAGTTTCAAGCTTAAGCCTTAACTGTTGAAGAGAAGGTATCAGAGAAAGAAATGGAAAGTTCTGGTGTGGTGCCACAGGGACCATAGTTTCATACTTAGCTTCCCTAGAAGTAGTGTGGAGGGAACTAGACGAAATGGCAATGTCCTGGCAACTTGCAGTAATTGCCTACCCCATGTTCCCGTTGGAAGAGAATCCGAGTGAGAGGGTGAACAGGCAGCTTGCAGAAAAGTCAAGAGAAAGTGCTCATAAACAGAAGCCACTACACGCCACTGTAGGACCATGGGGCAAGTAAAGAACAACGGCCAGGCCTGAGGGCTTCCAGAACATGTGCTGGGAGGGGACAGGCACACAGGAGTGGGTTATGTTCCCAGCTGGATGACACAGGTGCTAGAATCAGACATTTTAATAAGATCTCAGAAAAGTACAGAGCCCAGGTCCTCCAGCAAAGGCTGTGCAGCCCCATCCCATGCCCTGGCCCCAAACTACAGAAAGTGGACAGCAGGCAACTCTCAGCCCTCCCACGCAGTAGCCCTGAGGCGAAGACCTCTGGGTTTTGCATAAGGTACGGTTTCAAGGAGAAGTGATCCATAGATAACCAAATAATATGATTATATAACCAAATAACCTGTGTAAAACATGAGCTAGATAAAAAAAACAGAGCAGAAGATATAAAAACACTCAACATAGAGAAAAAAATCTGGAAGAAAACATAGCCCAAGCCAAGGAACAGAAAAATACTCATCATCAATTCATCACACTTCAGACATACGTATTCTAATAAAGAATATGACTTTAAAAAGCAAGAACACAAAGGCAAAAGGATAAAATAACAGCATGAGATAGAAAGGGAGTTAAAGTACTAAAGAGACAAGTTGTGTAGCACTTGTGTCCCACTTCATATCTAAAAATAACTTAGAAAAATAAATAAGCAACAAAAGAGATACAGCTGAACATCAAATTATTTTCATGGAAAGGAAGGCTTAATATAATCATAATGAAAATAGAAAGGACAATGAATTTAAAACAAAGAATAAATGATAAAACAGCCAAACATAAAGATTATTAGTGTTGTGGAGGTAAAGCGTGATAGTAGAAAAACTATTTAGAAATGTAATACAAGAACATTTCTCCAGAGTGAAAAAACTTAGTCTTTCAATCAAAAAGATGTAGTATTTTCCAATAATATTGGTAGAAAAAAATATTTAGGTATATGCTTGTTAATTAAAGTTGAAGAATTTAAAAAAATATATATCCAGGAAGAAAAATCCAATCACATCTAAGGGTAAAGAAAAGTCAGGTTTTTTTCTCTGCAACATTCAATGGTAGAGAACAATGGAGTAATGTTTACAAAGTCCTGAAAGACAGAAAAAGTGACCCCAAAATGTTATATCCTATCAAAATGTCCTTCAAGTATAAATGCAAAAGGCAGACATTCACAAATCTGCAAGAACTCAAGAATATAACAGCTAAGCACCAGCCCTTCTTGAAAACATAAACTCCAACTGATCAAAATCAGAAGAAAAAAACTCAGAAATAAAAATGCTGGGGCAAAAATCCTGGGAGTGAACATCAAATCCACTTAAGCGTTATATAAAGCCCAAGTTTTTCTAAGCTCTTCACACATATTAATTTACCTAATCCCATAAAGTAGAGTCCATTACTGGCCCCACTTTACAATAGAGGCAACAAAACACAGAGTAATCCACCTGAAGCCCCAGAGCAAGTTGTGGAGTTGGAATTCAAGCCCAGACAGTCTGGCTCCACAACCTGTGTACCTGTCCCCAGATTTTCCTATGTTTCAGTGAGCATGTGAAGTGGCCAGGGTGAGACAACAGCGGTGGGCAGACACCTGGTAAATTACTGTGAATACCCCTGACCCTGACCAAGGCATTCAGCTTCCATTTCTTTAAATAAACTGTGTGCAGCCAAGCACAGTGTCTCTGTGGGTCAATACACAGCCTGCTGGGCCCAGTCAGGGGCCATGCTTTAGAAGGGTTTAACAGAACAGCCAATATCCCGGTATCCCTCATGGTGAAGAAACATTTATCTGAATTTCAGCAATCCCTTCTTTAACAATAGAATATAGAATATAACCCTAGATTATAATTTTTTGTTTATTTGTGTATCTTTCTAACATATAGATCCATTTGGAAGTATCTATAATCATGCTCACAAATTTTATTTTGGAATGGTGGGATTTGGGGGTTATTTGTTGTTTTCTTCTTTGTATTTTTCTGAATAACATATATCACTGTGGTAAAAAAATAAAACAACTAAGTTTTTTGAGAAAAAGAAATGAAAAACTTAGCTAAATTCACATAGCTTGAAGCTGAGAACTCATATTTCTGAGACTTTAAAAATCATGCACCATTTTGCTCTCTTACCCCCCATAACTTGGGGTTAAGGAACTCCAAGCTTTAATGTGATTAATAAATAAATATGCTAGAAATTATGATGCATTTAAAGTGCTTCACACAGTGCCCAGCAGAGAGTACACAAATGTTTGCTGTTATAATAATGGTGATTATTATTATTCACTACAGGACATTATTAGAAGTGCTATGATAGGACTAAGTATAAGTATAGGATGGCATGGAAACATAGAGGAGGAAAATCTGCTCATCCAGAAAGGTGGTCCAGAAAGTCTTCCCGGAGAAGGTGACAGTAGCTGGCTTTTAAAGAGTGAGTTCTAGCCAGATAATAGGTGAGGAGAGCAGGGCATTCCAGGCCGAGGGAACAGCAGGATGGATTAAGAGAGCTGGTGTGGCTGGGTTAGAGGGCATGTGGAAATGCGGCTGGAGAAGAGGTAAATCAGTGCTAGGTCAGAGATGACCTCATATGCTCTATGCCAAGTTTGGATTTCAAAGTCAAAACCACTCAAGGGTTTTAAGCAGAAGAACATCCCACTGATATCTTTTCTGACAGCTCACTCTGGCTGTGCGGAGGACTGATTAGAAGGGAAGACTTTAGAGGTAGAGAACTGGTTACGGTTATTGCAAACATCTTCCTAGGAACTGAGGAGCCCTAAGGCAGAGGCAGAGCTGGGAGAGAGGTCTTTAGGACTGTGGTTCTCAAAATGTGGCCCACAAACCCATTCAGGGGGTCCACAAGGGAAAAATTATTTTCACAATAATGTTAAGGCAATATCTGGGCTTTTCACTGTGCTGACATTTGTACTAATAAAGCAAAAACAGGTAAAATTGCTAGTGCCTTAGCACAATGAGGCACTGAAGTCCTACCAGGGGTCTTGCATTCTTCACCACCATGAATTCACAGGGAAAAAAATAGTTTTTAAAATGTTCTTTATGAAGCAATAAAATTATTAATTTTATTAAATCTTGACTTTTTAGTACACACCTTTTTAATACTCTGTGTGAAGCAATCTAGGGAGGGCATATAAATCACTTTAGTTGCAGAGTAAAACACAATGGTTGTCTCAAGGAAAAGTACTTTTGTAATTAAGTTATGAGCTGACCTAACCATTTTCCTCATGGAACACTATTTTCACCTCAAAGAAAATGACTAATAAACTAAGGTTATTCAAACTTGAGTATTTGGGAGACAGTTTCTTGAAAATCATCAAAGTGAACTTCTCACTTCAAAGATAACAACTTTTTCTCATTTTTGTTGTTGTATCTGTTACCAGTTATATTTCTTGCCAATGATGAAATTTGAATTTTCAGGTGAAAATTAGAATTTTGAAAGACTTATATCCACCCCTGTGCATGTGACAGCTTCCCAGTTCTTACAGATTTTTCTGATGACACTTGAGGTGGTTGTGGGCTGACTTGTGTCCATCCCCCACAACACACACACAAAAACATGTTGAAGTCCTAATCCCTGGTACCTGTGAATATGGCCTGCTTGGGAAATAGATGTAACTGTGTTGCGGTGAGGTCATACTGGATTAGGGTAGGCCCTAAATTCGATGGGCTGGTATTTTTATATGTAGAAATTTGGATACAGAAATACAACTATACACAGGGAAGTAAGCCATGTGAAGATGGAGGCAATGATGCAGCTAAAAGCCAAGAAATGTCAGGGACTGCCAGCAACCACCAGAAGCCAGGAGAAAGCCGTGGAAGGGATTCTTCCTAAGTGCCTCGGGAAGGAACCAACCATGCCAACATCTTCTTTTCTTTTTTTTTCTTTTCTTTTTTTTTTACTTTTTTATTTTTCTTGCAAAGGTCAGCTGAAATATGCCAACATCTTGATCTCAGACTTCCAGCCTTCAGAATGGGAGAGAATAAATGTCTATTGTTTTAAGCCACTCAGTCTGTGGCACTTTTGTTATGGCAGCACTATGAAACAAGTGAAAACATCAAATATGATTATTTGATATTGTCAAGGGAAATGGGTCAACACTGGAAAGATACGCATAACTCAGTGAACCAAAATTCCCAAAGTTCAATGTACAGTGTCACAAAATCATGCATAAATGGATAAAAGATCCATACAAAGCGTAAAATAGTCCAGTAGATTTTAATACAACAGAATACAAAAAGTTCACTCATATATTTATAGTTTCAGAATCTACTTTACATCTAACCTTTAAGAAACTACCTTGGTTCTCTGATCCAGTGTGAACAAAAAAGAAAAAATAATAAAAAGGAAGAAGAAGAAACTAACACTTGCTGAGCTTTGGTGTAGCATCAGAAAAACCTATTCATCGTTATCTGCAGAGATTATTAAAACACCCTCCCTTTCCACCTACTTAACAGTTGGAGGTTGGATTTTTCTCCATATACTTCAACTAAAACAGTATGACAAAAGCAGATATAATAATTCAGCTCTTTTCTGTTAAGCTAGACATTAAGAGATTTATAAAAATGCAAAACAATGCAACTCCTCTCATTAATTTTTTTTGTTTTGGAAAATAGTTATTCTTTATAGAAATGGTAATGTTAACATGTTAATATGTGATTCGTGTTACTATGTGATGGGTTTATTATTTTAAATAAATAAATATTTCAAAAATGTTAGATTTTAACTCCTAGAACAGTAAATATCTGTAAGTATGGTTCATGTACACAGAACCTCATTGAGGATCGTTGGAATCCTCAATGTTTTTTGAGTATAAAAGATCTAGAGACCCAAAAGTTTGAGAATTACTAGATTAAAAGGTAGAAATAAAAGAATCTGGCAAGTCGTTGGTGAGAATGAGAGAGAGAACAATCTTGGTCCTGTCCCAGGAACTATTCTTCTGATGGGGTTATTATATCAGCCGGGTGCAGTGGCTCATGCCTGTAATCCCAGCAGGCTGAGGCAAGAGGATTGCCTAAGGCCAGGAGTCCAAGACCAGCAATGTACTGAGACCTCATCTCTACAAAAAATTTTTTAAAATTAGCTGGGCGTGGTGGTATACGCCTGTGGTCCTAGCTACGCAGGAGGGTGAGGCAGGAGGAATGCTTGAGCCCAGGAGTTTGAGGCTGCAGTGGGCTATGATGATGCCACTGCACTCTAGCCTGGGCAACAGAGCAAGGCCCTGACTCTCTAAAAAAATTTTTTTGAAAGAAAGCTGGCTAGAAACCAACCTATGAGATTGAAAAAGTGTTCTCAGGAGGAAGAGAAAACTCATAGGGAGTGATGGCACAGTAACCAAGCAAGGCAGAATTTTCAAAAAAGAAGGAGATAGCATTAGTGCATACTGTAAAGATATCAGTGGGTTATTAGTGACTGGCTGGGAGCATTTTAGAGGGAGTAAGAGAAGTCATAGAAGTGGCAGATATGCTCTGCTCTTGAAGTGACAAGCTTGAGGTTTGGCAGAAGTTAGAAAAGTCATATTTATATGAATGAAGAGAAAGCCAAAGAAGTAAAAACTGAAAATTTAAGAGAGTGGGATGTAAACAATAGAACAAGACCCCCCAAGAATGTCAAAAGAAGGGATTTTCTGGTGCCCAGTAGACAGTAGGATGTAGAAGGTAAGCCCTTAAAGTCTTTGGAACCAAACTATCTGCTTCAAGACTTGCCACTGCTATTTACTAGGTAAGTGACTTGACAAGCTCTGTGCCTTGGTTTCCTCTTCTGCAAATATGGAGAGCAATAGTATTTACCTTAAAGAGTTGTGTAAGAAGACAGCATGAGTTAATGCACATCAAGAATTTAAAATACTGCCTGGCAAGTGGAAAGTGCTCAGCCAACCACCGTGACTGCTGAGACTGAAAGGAAGGGTGAATGCTGGCATCCCTAGGCCATCAGAGCTCCTAGGTTGGAGGGATGACGTGGAGATGGCTCCTGCCTGTTACCCCACCCTTTCCTGGAGCAGATGTGAGGGGTAGATGGTCCTGCTGAGCACAAAAACAGAATTGTTTTCTTTTTCAATTACTGTCTTCAACCATCCTCTTTCAGATCCCCCTTTCTAGTTTGCTAAAAGGTAGTTTAAAACTTCACACTCACTTACACAGCCTGGAGCTGGGATACTGATGACCACCAGCACTTCCAGGAGGGGTGGACAGGAAGTGGGGGATGGGGTGAATGTTGCTTTCTCCAACCAGCCGTTGTTGTGAACCTCTCGGTAGTTTCTGGGACTCTCTAGCTAGTGCCAGTTGGCCCCCTTGTCCTCAGGGTAGCAGGCACCCAAGTACTGAGTCAGCCATGGACTCAGGTGAGGACTCTTCTGGGGGCTCCCAGATGGGAGGTCCAGCTGGGCTCAGCCCTCTCCACTGTCCCCCACCCAAACAGTCTGCCCCTCGGCCAGCTGCCCTGGGCCCAGTGCAGCCCTCCGGCTGGAGGTGCAGCAAGCCACGTCCGCTTGACCTGCATCACCATAGGCAGGATACACTGCTGTTTGCCTTGATAATCCCCATCAAGGGGACTGGTGGGGTGGCACGGGAGTGTTTGTGGTGGTTGTTGGGGGTAGCAGGGCTGGTTTTGCCACTTCTTAATAAGCCCCAAGAAGGTGGCTGTGTCTGAGTTGGCAGCACTCTTTGGGGGTAGGGGGAATGCTGGTGTCTATTGTTTCCAGCTGTTGGATCTGGTGCCCAAGCAATAGGAAAAGCCCCCCTCAGCCTGCTAGGTGGCCATAGTGTGAAATGGGAGAGGTGCTGGCTGAGTCCAGAGCTGTAAGAGATAAGCTTTGGGAGGGAAACCAAGGCCAGATCTCAAGGCAATGATATTCCAAATTAAGTAGTTTGGCCTGATCATGGGGTTTAAGGGGAGTCTTTGGAAGGTTTCATGATGCTATGATCAGATGTGAGTTTCAGAAAGATCAGTCTGGTGGGAGGCAAGAAGAATTAGGAGACTACAAAATTTAGGAGAGAGATGGTAAGACCTGCACCAGGAAGTGATGGGGAAGAAAACAGTCTTTGCATGGTCATGATGCATGTTGGCCCTTTGACATGCCTTCCAGGGCTCAGAGCACTGCTGGCACTTCTGTGTGCCATTGCTGTGCTTTGCCCTCCAGTTAGAACAACTCTTCCTCAAACAAGCGCCCTGAGCTGGAGTGGGCTAAACTTGGCCAGAGAGACCCTCTTCTGTCTATATCTACACCTGGGCCTACTCCCCATCCCAATGTCACAGGTTGGGTTTTTCAGAAGTAGACACTAAAAGGGAGTTTGGGGATATAACATGTTTATTAGGGATTAACACCTCTGAAAGAAAGGGAAAAGAAGCAGGACCAGCCCCAGGAACAAGTTGACAGCGATACAGGCCTGACAAAAGCTGGGAACCTGTGTGGGGCTCTGGAGCCAGCCCTGCCTGTCAGCATCTCGGATCAGGTGTAGAGGTCCCAGACTTTGTACCCTCACTTCGCTCAGTCACCAGATGCAGGCTGCCCCAGAAAGGGCATGAGGCAGAGTCTGCAAGAGCTGACCGCTCCAGTTCCTGCCACTGGTCAGCCAGCCCTCCCTTGGCAGGGGATCTAGACAAGGCATCTCACCACCCCCAGCTGTCTAGCACTCCCCTCTGGGCTTCTAGTCAAGCCTGCTCTTCTGGGCTTGCCTCACCCACCTCTGCAGCATCTGACAGCCCAGGGAGTTAGCCAGAAGGGCTTTGGAGAAGGAAGCAGGAAGAACTTTACACTGGAAATGCTATTTATCTGTAATTGCAGCCCCGGGCACCCATAATTAGAAAGGTAAATTTACTTCTAAAGAACTTGCATAACGGCCTTCCCTGCTAAGAGATGCTTGGGAATTACCTGCTAGGCTAGATTGTGTCTGACTCCCCGCACCCCCATCAAATAACCTAAAATCAGGAGTGCCAACCATCAAGAACATGAGGACTTTTTGAACCTCGGATACACCCCGCTCGCCCAGATTTGGGGCTAACACTGGCCAGGCCTGCCCTTGCCTGGGAAAACTGGAGTTAAACTAGAAATGGGCTCTGAGGAGTCATTTCTGTGATTATCTGCAAGTCTCCCTGAGAGTTATCTTTGGAATCCAGAGTCCAGCGCGTTGCCAGGTGCACAGCAGGAATTCCACTGATGTTCTTGGCACAAAACTTCTGCAAGAATCTGATCCTGTCACAAAATTTATCTGAGATGAGCATAGCTCTCAGGGAACCTCCCGACCCTCAGTCATTAAATCCTCTGAAAAGGGGAAAGCAGATTTTGCTTTTAAGAAAGTGGATAAGCAGGCAGAGCCTGAGAGAGGTAACAAGGAAGGGACAGAGGCTCTTCTGGAAGAATAGTTTCTGACCTCAATTTATGACAGCAAGTCATAAATTGTGTAAAGCCCTGGGGCTCTTGCTCACTTGTCCATAGCCCTGAGCCAGTTGGTGAGCTTTCATTTGTAGAATGAGCATATTTGTAAAGCCTAAATCACAAGCGGTGAGACGAACGAGGTATCAGGTGGGTTGCTGACCAGGAGGTCTGACACTTGAGGTGAGGGGACCATGATTGCTTTTGCCATAATAATTGGAGGTTTGTGTCTTATTACAAACCTCTACCTCTAGCCAGGGAGAAGCCAGGGAGAAGGGGCAGTGTAACCTGGGTCCGGGAGGGTCCTTTCCTCAGGCACAGAAGGCAGGCACATTGTTACCAGACGTTCATTCCTTCAGTCAGTCAGTCAGCAGGTATTGAGGGAGTGCCCACTACGTGCCAGGCACAATTCTAGGCTAATAGGCAAAGATTCCTGACCTCATGGAGCTGGTGTTCTAGCAGAGGAGACAAAAAAGAAAACTAAACAGTCCGTTAGAAGGTGATGAGTGCTGTAGAAAAATAACAAAGAAGTAGAGCACTGACTGGGCTCGGGACTGAGGGAGGGAAGTGGGTGTAGAGAGGAGGGCAGGTTGCAAACGTAAATACAACAGCCAAGGTATGTAGGAAGTGAGATTAAATAAAATCTTAAAGGAGGAGAAGGCCCTGGTGCAGTCTCTCCAGGAAGCCCAGGAGGCTGGGAGGTTGGGTGGGTGAGAAAGGGGCCAAGGAGCACCAAGGAGCAGCTGAATCAAGGGGGAGATCCATGAGAGGAATTCCTACCACCATCCTGTATGGTTGGTGCAAAGGAATCTGCTCCAGGATCGATGATGCAGTTTTATGTGGGACAAGTCTCAGCAGACTGTGGCCATTGCTAGGGGTTGCATAAGGCAAATGCTTTCCTAAGTTAGAGAAACTCAGGAGGATGCAGAGCCACACCTTTCACACTTATTTTAATGCCTAAAACATTCATCTTTAGCAAAGAAAAGAAGGGATGTTTAAAATACAGAGCAGAAAGGAAAATACTGAGACTTCAATTTTTCCCTTTTATTTTTACTAATTAAGTTTTTAAATAAGTATTTCATGCACAGCATATAAACTTCAAAAGATACAAAAGGATGGAAAGTGTGTCTGCCCCTCACCTGACCAGTGGACCAACAGTTCCCTTCGCACAGAAGCAGCTGGTCGCCATGGGCTGTCAGCCTCCCAGAGCCATATACAAGAGTGTGCGTTGCCTTACTGTTACAGGCTGAGTTGAGTCCCCCTCCTCCGCCCAAATTCATACGCTGAAGTCTCAATCCCCAGGGCCTTAGAGTGTGACTGAGGTACATTTAGTAATAGGTTCTTTAAAGAGAAAATTAAGGTTAAATAAGGTCACTGGATGGGCCCCAATCCAATAGGACTGGTGTCCTTATCAGAAGAGGAGATTAGGTGACACACAGAGGGAAGACCATGTGAGACACAACGAGAAGATAGTCATTTACAAGCCACGGAGACAAAAGGCCTCAGAAGAAACCAACCCTGCTGACACCTTGATCTTGAACTTCTAGCCTCCAGAATTGTGAGAAATAAACTTCTGTTGTTAAGCCACCTTGTAGTACTTTATTATGGCAGCCGTGGCAAACTATTAAACTTAGGTATACTTTTGGGTATTCATTTATATATATATGTATATATATCCCTTTTTATTCACAACTTTCTATAGATTATAAGTACTATTATGCACTTTGCTTTGCTTCCTCCCCCCAGCCCCTGCATTTAAAACTGCATCTTAGAGAACATTCCAGGTCAGTACAGAACTCCTTTATTCTTTTTAAAGACTACAGAATATTCCACTGTGTGGATGTTTGGTAATTTATTTAATCTTTCTTTATTAATGGATTTCAAGTTGTTTCAAACTTTTGCTATTACAAAAACGCTACAGTGGGTAACCTTGCTTACATGTCATCTCATATATGTCTATATGCATATGAGTAGGATAAATTTTTAGTAGGACTGCTTGGCCAAAAATAAATGGATTTAAAATTTTGACAGGGCCCCAGGGCAGCAGTCCAGCTGCCACAGACAATCTGGGACTTAGAAATTGGGGGACAAAGAAATGGCCTTAGACTCTGCACGTCTGTGCTAACTGACCCTAGGACTTGTGCAGATATAATTTATCTGTGACCTACTTGTTCATGAGAGTTTTAGAAAACCAAGAGAACCATCAGTTACTTAAGTTTTAATAATTGGAGGGGAGCCCTGCCTTGTGAATGGGGCATCTGGTTTAACTTCTCACCTGATCATACGCTATCCTCTACAACTGGTAGAATGTGAGAAGATGCTTGAGGGGACAGTATGAGCTTGGTGTTGTACAAAGTATTTTAGATACAAAGACTGGGAAGGTAAGATGTGCAACCAGGGGGTTACAGGCGTCACCTTGCTCCTTCCCTGTATTTTGTGATCTGGAAGCAAATAAATTGCTTTCAAAGAAAAAATAAATAGATGAATAAAATTTTGACAGGTATTGCCAAATTGCCTTCCCAAAAATTTATACCAATTTACTTTTCTACCAGCAAATGTTTGTTTCTCTATAACATTACCAATTTGTTGTTTCATGAAACTTTTTGATTATTGCCAATATAATAGGAGAAAAATAGCATTTTGCATTTATTAGAGACAAGGTTGAGTAACTTTTCACATGTTACAATTTTTTATCTAATTTGAGGTTTGACATTTTGAGCATTTTTCTTCTCCCATCCTCCATGGAAGCCTGGGTAGCATAACCACTGACCTGGCCGCAGCTGTTTGTTACTCCACAGTATTTGATTTCTTGTCTTCCTGCCACACACAGCGTTTACTTTTCTTTAATACTACAGGGTGCTTTTTTCTGGCTCCTCCACAGTTAAAATCACCATCACTATGGTTGTCACTGAGACATTCACAGTCTAGCTCGTTTAGCAGACGTATAAACAAATATTTGCAATTTCATATCTACCTGGAGGAGCACAGGAGAGTTTCAAAGCAGAGGGGATTCTTGAAGTACCAATTCAAGTTGGCCAGGTAAGAAGCCAATCTAGGCAGGTACAAAGGCATAAAATTTAGAACAATGCACACTTGGAACATCAAGGAAAGGCAGGCCGTTAGAGACTGAGAAATGGGAAAGTGGGACGGAATATGGCTGGGTGACCTCTGCCTCCTTGTGCAGGTTTGTAAATGGGACAATCACACCTACTTCTGGCTTAAAAGCTGGGGCTCTGCTCCAGCCCCTCAGGTATGACCCACCCCAGCTCCTCTCCGGGCTTTCCTCTCAGCAAGCAACCTGCTCTCACGAAGAGAGAGAAGACAAAACAAAATGACTTTAAAATACCTTTAAATACCTAAAATACTGTTTCTGATTATAATAGAAAACCTTATATAGAAAATACCATACACTATGAAGCAATACCATACACTATGAAAAAAATTAAAAGAACGCAATACTAACTCCTAGAAATAAACACTGCTAATATTTTGTTAGAAATCTTTGCAGAGTCCTTCCTAAACATACACCCTAAATATTACATACAGATGTGTAAAATATTAATTTTATGCATGCATATACTATATATAATATATGTAATATATAAATATTTCATATAAATCATATATTTTTCACTAAAAAATACATATAGAAATTTTTCATGCCAATGAATCTAGAACTGCATTATTCTGACTATTGTCTACAAAGCATCCCATTCTAGAGGTACTAGGATTCATTGACTAATTCTCTATTATGGGCATTTAGGCTGTTATACAAACGTTGCTGCAATGAAAAGTCTTGTATATATTTATGTACATCAAGTTCTTATATTTTTGGTGCAATGATACGTTTTGATTGATCAGTTCACTGTTGAACTAACCCCAGGTTAAACAGGTCTTCCTGAGAATGGACAACTTCTAGTCGGTGTCTCTTAGAACCGCTGTCTCCCTCTATCCTGGCACAATTTTCAATTTAAGGAATTTATTCCTCACATCTTCCTCTTCCTCGAGTCTCCCAGACTCATCCTGTGCAGAGTGGGTGGCACCTTCCTTACTGTGGGTGAAAGGGGGACATTGCTGAGATAATCGTTGGTAGCTTTTCCTTCCCAGTCTGAGTTTTTGTAATGAAGTTAGGATCTAAAAGGTTCTTCCTGGGGTCTTTCTTAGAAACTTAGACATTTTTTCTGAGCCTCCAAAGACTTGAGGCTGCCCTCTAGTTTGGTATATGTTCAAAAACAGCCCCTTTCATCTGCTCCTTCACATAAGCGACTACAGTATGAACATCGAGGTTACTGTGTCGTGCTGCAGACTCTTGTCATTGGAGAAGGCAACACTGAATGTCTCCTCTAGTCACTAAGGATGTCAGGAAATGCAATGTCACCAATAGTTGACCTTTTGTTGGGTACCAAGAATACCCAGTAGATCCTACTGTAAGTCACTTCTCCAGTCTGAGCCTCAACTTCCTCATGTATAAAATGAGATGGTTCGGCGAGGTTTCTGAAGGCCTATAGCACTTAAGCCTGTAGTAATGAACAGACTAAGCCAAATGGGTGAAAGAGCATATTTCTTGAGGGCTATTTCCTTGCGATTTAATTAGAAACCAGAGATATAAATTTGTGAAAAGTCGAGCCATTTATTACCTCAATAGCAGCTCAGGACGACAGTGAGAGAAGTGTCCCAAGGATGTTCTGTGCAGTTATGACAATAAGCACAGCAGGAGGGAGCTCTGAGGAGGTGCATATTGAAGCAGGCAGAGGGGGCCAGGGAAGGGAAGCCTCAACCTATTTACAAATAAGAAATCTTACCCTGAATCTTGTCTCTAGTTACATCTGCAAGGTTTCAGGTTCCCCAGACTCTATTCTTCGGTGCTCTGTCCCCACGTCACCCTGGATGTGTTTGAATTGTCAGTCTCTTTTCGCCCTTCCCCACTCAATGGACTCACCATCCCCCACCCCCCATGACTGGGGTAGAATTCACATTCATACACAGTGGTGACAGTATAACTAGAAGTATGAGTGGTCTCAGAGAGGAGCCTGGCAGTGTCAGGGTCTGACTGGAAGAGCTGAAGTTCTGATGGGGAGAGTGCAGGCTCTGGTGCAGCCCTATGGGGGAGACAGCAGGATGGTGCTACTCTCACTGATGTCCCATACTTCATAGGAAAAAACAAAGAGCACTCTTAGAAACAAAGATATCAAGAAGGAGTTCTTAGACAAATTACCAAAGGGCATGGAGCTCTGATTCTCACAAATTCTGATCCTCAAGATTTGATATATAACCCACTTCCCCTTCTCAAAGAGGATCACTTCAACAAATCTCCTAAGAGCAAGTTCTGGCTTGCAAATAACAAAAGGTAGTCTCTGCCAGGGCTCAGTTTTCCTGCTCCCTCAAAGTCTCTCTTTTTCACTTTCTGCTTTCCTTATTTGACCTGGCATCCTTTGGGTTTGCATATCCGTCATCCTGCCCTGGAAACTTGGCTGTCATTTGTGGGCAGGTTGTAACGTGGCCCTGACAAGCTTAATGGTCGTTCCAGTTAGCTAATGCTGCATAACATACTGCCCAAAGCTTACTGACATAAAACATTCTATTACCCTTGCAGATTCTGTGGGTTATGAGTTCAAAAGGGGGCACAGCGGGACAGTTCTGCTGTGCTCTGCAGTGTCTGATGGCTCAGATGGGAAGACTCAAATGTCCAACAGTGATGTGAATGGCTCAGAGCTGCAACAGCAAAGCTGGCAAATCCACATGCAGGACAGTTTCTCAACTTGTACGTCTGGCCCCTTGGCTGGGATGGCTGGAAAGTGGGGCTTAGCTGTGACTGCCCACCAGAGTGCCTATACCTGAACTGTGCAGTGTGGCAGTCTCGGGGCAGTCAGGTTTCTTACCTGCAAATTCAGGAATTCCAAAGGAGTGTTCCAAGAACACAAGACAGAAGCAGCCTGGCCTTTTATAAGTAGCTTTGGAAGTCAGTCACATAATGTCACTTCCACCTCACTCCATAGGTGGAAGTAGTCACAAGCCTGCCTATGTGCAAGGGCCCAGATCTTTATGAAAGGAGTATCACAGAATTTGTTGTCACGTTTCAAAACTGCCACAGTGGTATTTTGTATAATATTCCACTTTACTAGGGTTAGTGGGAAACTAAGGAAAGAGAACATGCGGGGAGGCGAGACCTCCATTTCAGAGTATGATTCAGTCATTTTCTAACCAGGTGATTTTGAGCAAGTCATTTATCCTTTCTGAGCTTCCTTTTTTTTTTTTTTTTCTTTTAAAAATAGGGTCTGGTTAATCCTAAGCAAAGTACGTCAGGAATGGAAAAACAAACACCACATATATGTTGTAATAATTGGGAAGTGATAGATGGGTACACAGGGCACAAAGAGACGTAAAGGTCATTGGATATCAAGAAAGGGGCAGGAAGGAAGACAGGAGGGTTGAAAACCTACCTACTGAATACAGTGAACACTATCAGGGTGACGGGCACACTAAAACCCAGTATATTTAAAAACCCAGTATATTTATACACTAGTGATTGACAATTAAAAAGATAAAATATTTTTTTTTAAAAAAGATTGGGTCTGACTATGTTGCCCAGGCTCATCTCAAACTCTGGGGCTCAAGTGATCCTCCTGCCTTAGCTTCCTGAGTAGCAGGGACTACAGACACACGCAACTGTACCCAACCTCTTTTTTTTTGTGTATCAGTGCAATGGCTGTGATAATAGCAATGCCCACCTCATACAATAAACAACAGTGTTTCACATGTTGCTTCTATTAATATTATCATCATCTTTTTTGCACTTTCCCATGTAAATAGCTTCCTGTTTTCCCACCCTGTCAAACACATGGTTTCTCAGTCTGCACCCAATCTTTATTGACCCACTAGCAAAGACTTAATTAGTAACTTCAAGTTTCAATCATTATGGACAATTGTTGACCCAGTCCTCAACCAGAAAGGAAGTCTGGGATGAGTGAGGGGTTCCTGTCACTGGTGAGGAGTGGATACGGACTGAGTCCCAGGGCTACTACCTGAGCATGGTAAGAAAGAACTTGACAGTGATTCACAGTCTGTCTGTGCAGCTGATTTTCCTCTCTACAGCAGAACACAAGGCAGAGGCCCAGATACAGAGCAACCAACACAACACAGAAAGAGACACCCTTCCCTTGGCAGAGGTTCCTATTCCTCAAGCAGTGATGGAGAACAAGCCTCCAGGAATTCCTACAAATAGAGGCACATGGGCACTGCTTAGAGACAAGGGGATACCACTGAGACTTCCATTTCCAGAAATGGCAGACTAGATAATCTGAAATAGTTCCCTCTATAAAACCTCTAAGAGAGTTGAATAGAATACAGGTAAACATTATTTTTTTCTTTTTTGAGACAGAGTCTCACTCTGCTGCCCAGGCTAGAGTGCCATGGCATCAGCCTAGCTCACAGTAACCTCAAACTCCTGGGCTCAAGCAATCCTCCTGCTTCAGCCTCCTGAGTAGCTGGGACTACAGGCATGTGCCACCATGCCCATCTTATTTTTTCTATATATTTTTAGTTGGCCAATTAATTTCTTTGTATTTTTAGTAGAGATGGGGTCTCGCTGTTGCTCAGGCTGGTTTCGAACTCCCGATCTTGAGCGATCCTCCCGCCTTGGCCTCCCAGAGTGCTAGGATTACAGGCATGAGCCACTGTGCCCAGCTCGAGTAAACATTCTTTTAAATACACAGTTGAACTAACAGAAAAGTACAGGGAATCACCAGTGGCCAAACACAAAGAGAAAGATACACAGAGCAATCCCCATGAGCCGAGGCTAAAGCGGTCTTGGGGACTTTGCCTCAGTGGCCCAGGGGCATGGCTTTTAACACGTCACAATGAAAGGACAAAAGGGCTGTGTCCTTACGAGGTGAGCATTCAGAACAGTGGACTAGAAAGCAATACTCCCCCACGCCTACCCTAGAAAAAAACAGATCAAATATGTTTTAGCCCGTATCCTTGTAAGGGAAAAAAGTCTCTCCTGAGGATTTGTACCACACACCCACTGCTCCTGTGAACCAAGGGCATGAGTTCCCTCTACCCATGTAGTCTTTGAACCAAAGACTTGAAAGTAAAAGGTAGTCCCCTAATGATTTGCTTGGCAAAAATTTAAAAGTATGATCATGAACATGGGAGAAGAGATGTGGTTCCTGAGGATCTTTTATACACTGCTACTGGGAATATAAATTTGTGCAGTCACTTTGGAAAATGGTTTGGCATTACCCCCTAAAAATGAAAATTCACACGCTCTGTATGACCTAGAAATTCCTCTTGTAGGTAAATGCCCAAGATAGACAGTTGCACAGAAACAACAAGAGATATAAAGATACACAAGAATGTTCTTAGTGGCATTCCTCACAACAGCAAATGTCTTACAAATCCAAATAGTCCTCAGTGGGAGAAGGGGCAAAATAAACGTTGTTAAATTCATTCAATTAAATATTATATAACAGTCAAAATTCATGAGCTGTAGTGACATCCAGCAATATAGATAAATCTTTCGAACTCCTGACCTTGAGCGATCAGCCTGCCTGGGCCTCCCAGAGTGCTAGGATTACAGGCATGAGCCACCGCACCCGGCCTAATATAGATAAATCTTAACAATATGATATTAAAAGAAAAGAGGAAATCCCAAAAGATTATAGATTATACATGGCATAATACCCTGTGAATTTTTTAGGAATATATATATGAAAAGAAATGATAAATGTGGAGTTTATGATGGTTACCTCAAGTGCAGAGATGCAAGAAGGTACAGTTGGAGGAACCATATGTTAGATGTAGATTATTGCCAATGTTATAGCTTTTGTCTTGGGTCTTGGTTTTGCGGATGCTTGTTATATTTTTTTAAGCAGGCCATACATGGACCAATGAAGATAGCGTGTTTTGAACCAAGGGTTATGATTGCCTCTCCTCCTTTGCCTTTCCACCTGAAACTCCTATCAGATATGTATCTTAGTGTTGGAAAAGGCAGTCTCATATGCAGTCTTTCAACCCTCACAGTTATGTGCATCCTGAGGTTCAAATATGAAAATTAATAAGTGGGCTCTGGCCTTCAGTATTCCTCAGGTACACAGCAAAAGTAAATGAAGTCTTTCTGGAGGGGTATGCCTTCAATCCAAGAAGTATAAGAGCTTCACAAATAAAGCCCCACTAGCACTCTTTGCAATGGGGCTAGAAATTAACATCAGCTCTATTTATAGTGTTTGCACATAATTGCATATGGTTATGCATAAGTTGACTATTTAAAAATATTTCATCTAGGTCAGTAATTCTCAAACTTTTGTGTGCTTATTTGGAGGGCTTGTTAAAACACAAATTGATTCCACCCAGACAACTTCTAATTGAATAGGTTTGGGATAGGTCCCAAGTAATTTGCATTTCTAAAAAGTTCCCATACTGATGCTGCTGATGTGAGAACCACTTTGAAAACCATTGATCCAGGTTTTTCGGGATGTAGGACCTGTGATTCTCAGTTTATCTTCCTCTTGTTAGGTTAAGAAGTCCTCTAGTTCTTCCAGCCTGAGGAAGAGCAAAGCCCAGTCTCTACTAAAAAAATAGAAAGAAATTAGCTGGACAACTAAAAATACACAGAAAAAGTTAGCCGGGCATGGTGGCGCATGCCTGTAGCCCCAGCTACTCGGGAGGCTGAGGCAGGAGGATCGCCTGAGCCCAGGAGTTTGAGGTTGCTGTGAGCTAGGCTGATGCCACGGCACCCTAGCCCGGGCAACAGAGTGAGACTCTGTCTCAAAGACAAAGAAAAAAAAATCCTCTAGGTCTTGGTAAAGTCAATATCCTGAACCAGACAGGCTTGCTGGCAGTGGCAGTTAAAACTGGCATTCACAGAGGGCAAACCAGTTGCATCAGGGTCCCTTCTGCTTACAAGGCTACACCTTACACCATCATTACTTCCTATTACAACAGTAGCTCTTGCAATTTTGCTCATTCTGCCTCATGTTGCAACCATGAAGATTCTTTTCTGAGTAACTTTTCCCTCTCGGCCCTTATTGAAAGTGGGGGCAAATAGCGAAAGCCGTCACCCCTAATCCAAGGCATCAGAGACTTGGTCCTTGGCAAATGCTCCTCAGCAGGATTTTCTGGAAGGGAAACTAAGGGCTTGGTCATCACCTAGAACCTAACCTCTGAAATCTTCCTTTTTTTTTTTTTGAGACAGAGTCTCTTTCCTCTGCCTGGGCTAGAGTGCCATGACGTCAGCCTAGCTCACAGCAACCTCAAACTCCTGGGCTCAAGCGATCCTCCTGCCTCAGCCTCCCAAGTAGCTGGGGCTACAGGCATGTGCCACCATGCCCAACTAATTTTTTCTAGATATTTTTAGTTGTCCAGCTAATTTTTCTCTATTTTTAGTAGAGACAGGGTCTCGCTGTTGCTCAGGCTGGTCTCGAACTCCTGAGCTCAAACGATTTGCCCGCCTTGGCCTTCCAGAGTGCTAGGATTACAGGTCTGAGCCACCGTGCCCGGTCCAACGTCTGAAATCTTACCTCACAACTGCAAATCCTTCTCTTGCTTACTCTCACAGTACCTAGTTTTCTTCTTCAAATTTCTGGCATGTTAATGTCTTCCCCTTTCTGCAAAACTTTCAACCCTGTGCAGACCTTCATGGCTTTGAGTCATTGCTGAATACCAGAAGTACTTTCACAGACATCCTAGGGTCCAGGACCCTTCCTGCCAATGCTGAATTAGCGTTATAACCACCTCTTTTTCACTCCCACACCTGAGCTCTTTGTTTTACCCTCTCAATCTTCTGTCAAAATAGAAGTGGAGCAGTCACCATGATGCTTGGTTTAGAACAGAATTAAAACCAACTTTTTTTTTTTTTGAGCCCATTTAAAAGATGCTTGGTCCCACCAATTCCCAAATCCTTTGTGTGTTTTGGAAAACATATAATGCTTCTTAGCATTTTTTCTACCAGCTTAAGAGTAGCTTTTTCAGTCTGCTAAATGATTATCGTTCTTAATGCCTGAAAGATTTTATTGCTCCTGTCTACTCTCCTCTTCTGCTTGTCTTTGTGCAAACATTTATGTATGCCCTTTTAAAATGTTTGCTGTTGTTTTACTGGAATTTGCAGAAAGAGCAGAGGTAAATATGTGTGTTAATTCTAGCATCTTTAATCAAAAGTCCTGCATGTTTCCTCCTAAAACACGTGTGTGGGGGGGGGTTGTACAATTATTGTGAGAGTCATCAGGCTGATACTTGTGGCTTTAGGTCATTCAATATCACTGTTGCATAGTATTCTATTGTTTGACTATACAACACTTTATTCTTTTTTTTAATGCACAGTTGGCTTGTTTCCAAATTTTGCTCTTATGAAATAATACTGCCATGAAAATTCATGCATATGTCTCCTTATACACTTGTGTGAGTTACTCTTAAGAAAGTGAGAGGAAGAGAGAATGGATTATGAAATATAAACCTCTTGAGCTTTACCATATAAAGCTCAAGAGCCAAATGGATTTCCAAAGTGGTTGGATCGACTTACATTCCTACCAGCAATAAATAAAGGTTCTTATGGCTTTGTACTTTCATTAACCATTGGTATTATCAGATTTTGTAATTTTTGCCAAGCTAGTGGATTTAAAATAGTCTCTTACCCCCAAAGAAACAAGCATATTTTTACGAACTTATTGGACAGTTATATATCTTTGTTTATGTTTCACCTCTTTTTAAAAAATAAAATCTTTTCCTTTATTATTTATAAACTTTTGGAACTTGCTCATAAAAAATCTTTTCTTGGCCGGGCGTAGTGGCTCACGCCTGTAATCCTAGCACTCTGGGAGGCCAAGGCGGGCAGATTGCTCAAGGTCAGGAGTTTGAAGCCAGCCTGAGCAAGAGCGAGACCCGTTTCTACTAAAAATAGAAAGAAATTGGCTGGACAACTAAAAATAC
>CAUYRT010060536.1:0-110874 GCA_963574885.1 Lepilemur ruficaudatus
ACAAAAGATGACCACGAGCCCGCGCAAGCACCTCGGACCAGGATAGACGCCCGTCCTGGTCAGTAATGATATTACAGGGCACTGGATTACCCACTGAAGTTAACCCCCAGCTACTGCAAGGCCACTGAGGGTCCCAATATCTGTGTTTTAACTGAAGTGTTTAATCCATTTACATTTAATATAATTACTGACAAGGAAGTTCTTCTATCATTTTCATATTTGCTTTCTATGTATCTTATTCATCTTTTGTTCCACAGTTCTTCCATGACTTCCTTCTTTTGTATTTATTTTTTCTCTAGTGTACCATTTTGATTTCCATTTCATTTCTTTTACCATGTATTTTAGAATTACTTTCTTAGTGGTTACCCTGCAGATTCAAATTAACATCTAAATTTATAATAATCTAGTTTGAAATAATACTAATGTAATTACAGTTGTACATTAAAAACTTAGCTCCTGTAGCTCTCTGTCTTCCTTATGTTGCTTTGTCACAAATCACATCTCTATATATAGTGTGCTTATTAACATAGATTTAAAATTATCATTCTATGCATTTGTCTTTTAAGTTATATAGGATAAAAAAGGGGTTACAAACGAAAAATATGATAATACTGGTTTTATATTTACCTATGTTATTAGTGTTACTAGTGTTCTTCATATATGGCTTTGAGTTGCTGTCGAATGTCCTTTTATTTCTGCCTAAATGACTCCTTTTAGCATATATTATATGGCAAGTCTACTGGCAATGAGCTCCCTCCACTTTTAAAAAATAGTTTTTGTTTGTTTGTTTGTTTTTTGAGACAGAGTCTCGCTCTGTCACCCCGGGTAGAGTGGAGTGCAGTGACATCATCATAGCTCACTGCAACATGCAACTCCTGGGCTTCAAGGGATCCTCCTTAGGATCCTGCTTCAGCCTCCTAAGTAGATGAAAAAAATATACTTTTAAAACAATTTATTTTTTCAAACGGTTTTAGGTTTACAGAAAAATTCAAAGTAAGGTACAGAAATGTCTCATATACCTTCTGCTCTTGCACATGCATAGCCTTCCCTGTTTTCTATATCCTCCACTAGAGTGGCGCACATGTTATGACTGATGAACCTAAATTGACACATCATGATCATTCTAAGTCCATAGTTTACATTAGGGTTCACTCTTGGTTTTATGTATTCTATGGGTTTGGGCACTTGTGTAGTGTCATATATCACATGGAGTATTATTGCTCATTGAAAAATCCTCTGTATTTCATCTATTTATCCCTCCTGCCCCCAAACCCCTGGCAACCACTGATCTTTTTACTTTCTTCATAGTTTTGCCTTTTTCCAGAGTGTTGAATAGTTAGAATCATACTGTATGTGGCATTTTAAAACTGGCCTCTTTCACTTAATAATATGCATTTAAGTTTCCTCCATATTTTTTCACGGGTTGAGAGCTCTTTCTTTTTTCTTTTTGCATGGAATAATACTGCATTGTCTGGATGTTCTACAGTTTATCCATTCATCTATGGAAGAACATCTTGATTGCTTCCAAGTTTTGGCAGTTATAAATAAAGCTGCTATAAACATTCATGTGAAAGCTTTTGTATACACATAAGCTTTCAATTCTTTTGGGTAAATACCAAGGAGCACAACTGTTGGATTGCATGGTAAGAGTTGGTTTAGTTTTAGAAGAAGCTGCCAAAGTGCCTTCCAAAGTGGCTGAACCAATTTGCATTCACATCATCAATTTCCTGCTCTATATCCTATCCAGCATTTGGGGTTGTGAGTGTTCTGGATTTGGGCCATTCTAGTAGGTGTGTAGTGATATATCAGTGTTGTTTTAATTTGCATTTTCCTGATGACATATGATATAGTATATCTTTTCATATGCTTGTTTGTCATCTGTATATCTTTTTCTGGTGAGGTGTCTGTTAAGGTCTTCTATCATTTTTAAATTTGGTTGTTTTCTTATGGTTGAGTTTTAAGAGTTCTTTGTGCATTTTGGATAACAGTTCTTTGTCATATATGTCTTCTGCGAAGATTTTCTCCCCATTTGTGACTTTTCTTTTCATTTTTTTGACAGTATCTTTCACAGAGCAGAAGTTTTTAACTTTAATGAAGTTCAATTTACGATTCTTTTCTTTCCTGGACTGTGCCTTTGGTGTCTTATCTAAAAAGTCATTATCAATCCCAAATTCATTTAGATTTTCCCTTATGTGATAGGAGTTTTATAGCCTTTCATTTGCCATTTAGATCTGTGATCCATTTTGAGAAATTTTTTGTGAAGGGTGTGAGGTCAATGTCTAGGTTAATGTTTATGCAAGTGGCTGCCCCTTTGTTCCAGCATTATTTATTAAAAAGACTGTCTTTTCTTCAGTGTATTGCCTTTGTTCTTTTGTCAAATATCAGTTGACTATATATTTTTGTGTCTTTATTTCTGGACTCTATTCTCCATTTATCTAGTTGTTTATTCTTTCACTAATGCTGCACTGTCTTGATTACTATAGCTTTATAATAAGTCTTGAATTTGGTATTGTTGGTCCTCCAACTTTGTTCTTCTTCAAGATTGTGCTGGCTATTCTAGACCATTTCACTCTTCATATCAAATTTAGAATCAGCTTGTTAATAGCCACAAAATAACTAGCTGGGATTTTGATTGGTATTGCATCAAATCTGTAGATTAAGTTGGGAATAACTCACATCTTGATAATATTTAGTTTTCCTATCCATGAACATGGAATTTCTCTCCATCTATTTAGTTCTTCTTTGATTTCTTCTATCAGAATTTCCTTGTTTTCCACATATATATTACATACATATTTTGTTAAATTTATACCTAAATATTTCACTTTTGGGGTGCCAATGTAAATGGAATTGTGTGTTTAATATAAAATTCCATTTGTTCATTGCTGCTATGTAATAAAATAATTGACTTATGTATATTGAACTTGTATCAGCAACATTGCTCTATTCACTTATTAGTTCTAGAAGTTTTCTTGTTGTTGTTGATTCTTTCATGTTTTCTACATAGACAATCATGTCATATGTACCAAAGAGCAATTTTATTTGTTTGTTCTCAATCTGTATACCTTTTATTTTTTTTTTTCTTGTTCTATTGCATTAGCTAGGACTTTCGGTATGATGTTGAAAAGGGTGGTGAGAATAGACATCCTTGCCTTATTCTTGATCTTAGTGAGAAAGATTCAAATTTCTCACCATTAAGTATGATATTAGCTGTAGGACTTTTGTAGGCTTTTTTTTTTTTATCAAGTTGAGGAAATTCTCTTCTATTCCTCGTTTACTAAAAGTTTGTTTTTTATCATGAATGAGTGTTGGATGAATAAAAAGCTTTTTCTGCATCTTTTGATGTGATCATGTGAGTTTTCTTCTTTAGCCTATTGATGAATGCATTATATTAATTGATTTTTGAGTGCTCCCTCAGTGTCTTTTTATCTGGAATATCATCATTTTTTCTCATTTTGAAGGATATTTTTGCTGGAAATAGAACTTTTGGTTGACATTTTTTTTCTTTCAGCACATTTAATATTTCCTCCCACTGCCTCTGGCTTCCATATGTGCTGATACAAATCAGCTGTTAACCTTACTTATGATCCCTTGTACATGACAAATTGCCTTTGTCTTGCTGCTCTCAGATTTTCTCTTCATCTTTGGCTCTAAACAGTTTGACTGTAATGCATCTCAGTCTGGATCTCTTTTGAGTTTATAATACTGGGAGTTCATTGAGCTTCTTACATGTTATTATAGATTTATATCCTTCATAAAATTTGTGACATTTTCACGCATTATTTGTTCAAATATTTCTTCTACCCCAGTCTCTTTTTTCTTGTTCTGGGGCTCCTATTATGCATAATTTGGTACTATTGATGGTGTCCTGGTGGTCCCTTAGACTATGTTCATATTTTCTAATTTTTTCTGTTCCTTAGAGTAGATAATTTCATTTGACTTATCTTCAGGTTTGCTGAATCTTTCTTCTACCTGCTCAGTCTGTTGCTGAAACTCTCTAGCAAATTTTTCACTTCAGTTGTTTTGTTTATTTGTTCACCTTTAGAATTTCTATTTGGTTCTTTTTATAACTGCTATCTCTTTATTGACATTCTCTACTTGTTCAGACATTGTTTTCCAGGTTTTTTTTTTCCTTGCCCATGGTCTCCTTTAGCTCTTTGATATTTAAGACGGTAGATTTAACATGTTTTCTATTAGTAGTTAAGTCTAATGTCTGTGTGTCTTCATGGACAGTTTCTGTTAATTTCTTCTTTTTCCTTTTGTTTCAGTAAGCCAAGTTGGTGACAGTCCTTGTTTCTTTGTATGTGTCTTATATTTTTCTTGAAAACAGAACATTTTAATTAGCACAATGCAGTGACTCTGGAAATTAAATCCTCCCACATCCATAGTGTTTTTTGTTTGCTTATCATGGTGGTTGTTTGCTTGGTGAGTGTTTTGAGCTAGTTTTGTAAAGTCTGTATTGTTTGTCATGTGGGGCTGCTTCTTCAGCTTAGTGTTTAGCTAATGATCTGGCAAAGATTTTTTCAATGCCTGCAACCAAAAACAAAAACTCTAAAAACCTCTCTCAGTCTTTGCAGATAGGATTTGTATACATGATGGAGCACTCTCTCTGTACTTAGCCAGGTGGTTTACAACTTTGCCATAGCCTTTCTGCTTGTGTGGAGTCTGAGGTTCAGCCAGAGAGGAAAACTTTGGGTCTTCTTTGGTGTTTTCTTAGTATGTGTTGAGCTGTAGGCATGCATGTGACCTCATAAATTCCCTGGAATAAGTGGAAGCTTTGCAGCCATTGTTCCTCTATGTACTTTCCCCCACCTCTTCTTGCCTAACTTTTCAGTCTGTGTTGCCTGCCCCAACTGTTATCACTTGTTCCAATTGGCTATGGCATACACACTAAACAAATGCCACCTGGGAAGCCACCTCAGCCAAGGAAATCTTCGATGCAGGTAAAACAAAAGCAAACCCTTGAGCCAATCATTTAGGAAGCCACCAGACAGATCAAAAAAAGCTACTAAAATTTTTGAGAATGAGGTCTGCATTGCTCCTGTTACCAGCAACCTGCGCCAGGAATGTGGGCTGCCATAGTCAAGGCTGCTGGAGAGCTGCGGAGTGAAGGATGGTAACAGGGTAATTTGAGATGCCACAGACCTTGCTTACTGAAATTCAGGTACTCTTTCCTTCATTAAGCACCACACTGGTTGTTGTAATGTTTTCTAAAATTAGATTTCAGAGTTCCAAAAAAGGTTGATGCTGACAGTTTTTGCCAGGTTATTGCTTCATGGATGGACAGACTTTTGGAGTTCCCTAATCCACCATTTTTTGCTGATGTAACCTCGACTTCCCCAGGATTTTAGAATGTCTACTGTGTGTTAAGCATTGTGCTACATATTTTATATGGGTGTCTTAGTACCTAAAACAACACGGTAAGATGGGCTTTTTAATCTCCTTTATAGGGAAATTTGGGCTCAAGAGTGTCGAGTAACACAGACTGTGCGTGCAAACTGACCTAAAAGTTGAAGCCAGGTCTGCTTGATCCCACTCTCTCTTGCATCTGCTTTCCTCTGCGTTGTGCTATTGGCAGCCCTATGCTTTATGATGAAGGAAATACTTTAATTTCTTAAACCTTGAATTTCATTTTGAGAAAGAAATTTTCTTGCATATTTATGATGTTCCTCTTTTGCAGCATTTTTTATGGCTCAGGCTTGTATGTGTTTTCCTGCATTTCATCTATTAGGAAGATTTATTGCTGCTTATATGGATACATATAAAGAATTAAAATGTCTCCACTCTCACATCAATCATTACAATGCCCTCCTGAGAAACATGAATATTAAAAAAAGAAACAGCCATGTTAATCACAATAGATCAATAAAGGTTATATCCCCTTTGAGTAAGGAATATGCTAACTTTTCGAACTTATCAAACTTATGCTAGTTTTCCCAACATAAATAAGAATTGCTGACATATTCTTTCCAATAGTTGAAGGGGAATGAGACTCCTAATAAATAGTGCAAAGCTCAGTGAGAATTTTTAGCCCGGTATAACCCTGGTGGTTGGTTTCATGTACATCTTTACTACATTGAAGGATACAAAATAAATCAATTAGCCTTAAAGTAATTTATGAAAACTGTAACTCAAGCTTGAAGTAAGTTGTTGAATTTGGATCCATTTCTAGAAATAAGACAGTCAACTCTTATCTCAATAACGTATTTTTTTTTAGAGCATGGAGCTCTACAATTATATAAGCCAAAATGTGCATCATTTTAATGTAGTCTTATTTGTAAGACTATAAGATTTTAGATAACACCTTAAGTTCTGTTTTTTTACAAGGTTACCGTTACTGACTTTAAATTCTATTAAGTTTAAAGTAGGTCAGTGTATACTTTATTTTCCTAGCTCTCTACTGCCAACTCCCCAGCCACAGGACTTGGTGTCTCATCCTTTGTTTATCACAGGCAGAACCCCTGCTTTGGATTCAGGTGGGGCCAGGCTTAGAGCTAAGATAAAGACCCTTAAGAGTTTGGCTAACCAGGACAAGCACAATGGCCAGATCCTGAAAGAAACTGGGCCTGCAATTCTGGTCTGGAGCAAACACAATTGCAACAGATCTACAACTGTTACAGAATAGAACCAGGACACATGTGACAGCCGGGAGAAAGGCAGGAGTAATTGCTGGGCCTGGCAGTGATCTTTGTGTTCCCATATACACAGTTCCCACTTACTGCTGTTTGTATTTAAAAAGTTCAGTTTTTATATAGTTGACTGAACTTCAGAATGCATTTTTCCTCAAAATATTATTGTAAACTATAGTTAGGTTCCTAAAACAGGCAATGCCTAACTGACAGGTATATAAATAATAACATACATGGTACATCATGTTAGTGATGATTTATAAAAAACAAATGCATGCATGCATTCTTTAATAAACAAGTTTTGAGTTATTTTTATGAACACAGGAGTACAGGGGAGAAAGCTGTAACAGGGCAGGATTTTGGCATCAGATAGGTATCATGGGGAAGTTTCTGAAGGAGAAACAGGCTACCTGTATTCCTAGCACCAGTAACATATTAAATATATAGATATGATCTGAAAATGTGAACCAACATCTCTTCATATGCCAATCTTGAGGTGAGTCAATTATAGGGAAAACAGTCATGTAATCCTCACAGCTGGGTTTCCTTTCAAAGACCCACCCCGTCACAGCACAAATTGTGCTCCTTGTGCATGGTGTGAGTCTACATTCTCATCGTCTCTGAGGATGAGACTCAGGTGCAGAGCAAGGAGAATTCTCCAGCAACACCTCTACTGGAGTGTTGAATAAGCACTGCACAGACTTCTACAGGTGTGAGTAAAACAGAGGCATCATAGTGAGGCAACAGCCCAGGGAGAATGTTGCCTACTATACTGCCAGGTTCCAGCTGTATCACATCTCCAAACCCTGCAGGCTTTCAGTTGGGCACAGCTCTGGTGAATAGAAAGTTATCTAAATTAAGCATTAGTGTATTCTTTGCAGGGACTCATGGAGCTGGAAAAATATGACGACTAAATTAAGCTTTATTTCTTTTCCATGGCACCAATCATTAGATACTGTGTTGATACTGGATTTAAAGAGTCCCCAAATAAATCTCATATACAGTCTGAGAGTCACAGGTAGCATCTTTATGGGAGGGGTCATGTTTGCCCTGAGTGATTCCAGCTGAGGCATGATGTGCGGCTCAACAACTGACCAATTAGGGCACCTTGCATGAAATATCTATTTCATTATCAGTGAAATAGGTAATTTCATTGCAATGAATACTGTGTGGACTATTTATAAATTGGCTAATATTATCAAATTTCTTTGTCAACTTTGCAAATGGGATTTCAAAATATACAGGGGCTGATAGCACAATAACAACTGGTCATTGGATTAGTATTAGTTTCCTACTGCTGCTGTGACAAATGACCACCAATTTAGTGCCTTTTCAACACAAATTATCTTACAGCTTTGGAGACTAGAAGTTTGAAATAGGTCTTCTGTGTCTAAAGTCAAACTGTTGGCAGTGTTGCCCCCCTTCTGGATTCTCGGGAGAGGAACCTGGTTCCTTGCCATTTCTGGTTTCTGGAGGCCGCCTGCATTTCTTGGTTCATGGCCCTGCCCCACTCTGACCTCTGCTTCCATCGTCACATTTTCTTCTCTGACCCTGACACTCCTTTGATAAGTAGCCTTGGGATTATATTTCCTTCTCTGACTGTCCCCCTCTTATAAGTAGCCTTGGAATTATATTGGTCCCACCCGGATAATCCAGGATAATCCCTCCATTTCAAGAGCTTTAACTTAATCACATCGGAAAAGTCCTTTTTACCATGAAAGGAAACACACAGGCAGGGAGGATTAGGACATGGACACCTTTGGGGGACCATTATTTTGCCTACCACAATCACATCCTGGGGCAAAATGCATATTCATCCCATGTGCAAAATATATTAACTCCATCCCAATATCCTCAAAAGTCTCAACCCATTACAGAATCAAATCAAAGTCCAAAGTCTCAACTAAATTGCATCAGCTCAGAAGTTCCAAATCTTGTCATCTGAATCATCTAAATCAGCTATGGGTGAGGCAAACTTCCTCTCTGTCTGTAAACTGGTGGAATCCAGGAAACAAGTTATCTGCTCCCAAAATATTAACACAATGGTGGGACAGGTGGAAAATAATACTTATAGACATCTCCGTTTGAAAGGGGAGAAAATGACAGGAGAAAATGAAGTGCCATTTCCAAAAAATTTCTAAATGCAACCAGGCAGACAACACAGTCCTGAGAATAATTCTTTGAAGTTTGACACTCTGCCCTCAGGGTCCAAGGCTCTGGCTCTGGAATCTTCCTTCCTTTCTAATAAAGGGCAACACAGTTTGAAGCTGAGTAGTTTTCTTTCAATCTGTTTCCTGCATGCAGAGTGTTGGGAATCTGACAGCTTCTTTCATTTCGGCCATCGCTGTCCCTTTCAGGCCAAGATGAAAGTGTTTCTGCTGTTATAAAATTCTCAAGAATCCCCCATGTATGTCTCAGGAAAACACACCATGAGACAAGGGGCTTCTCTATAAACATTTTATGGATAATCCAATCTCTATTCCTGGCTTTTGCTCACGTGGCTGAGAGGACCCATGGGTCACACACCTGGTATCTTCAGGTAGTATTTTGCATGACCAAATGCTCTGACCTTTTGATCCTTCTGAAGCACTCGCAAAAGGTTGTCCTACCACAACGCCAGCTTTCTTTTCAGAGCACAGCTTCCTGACAGTGAATCTCCTAATCATAGTATCTTTTGTAACCTGAATAAGCTGTGAATTTCCCACATCATCAAGTGTGGTTCTTTTTTTGTGAGCAGTTTTTCCCTCAATGTCTCCCTTTCCTCCCCCATTTTACTATCAGCAGCAGGAAGAAAACAGGGCACCACGTCAACACTTTCCTTGGAAAGTTCCTCATCCAAGTATACAGTTTGATCATTGCGTTAGTGTCCTATGGCTCCTATAACAAATTACCACAAATTTGTGTTGGTAGCTTAAAACGATACAAATTTATTCTCTTACATTTTTGGAAGCCATGATTCTGAATCAGTTTCACTGGGGCAAAATTAAGTTGTTCACAGGGCCACGTTCTCCCTGCAGGCTCTGGGAGAGAATCCACTTGCTTGCCTTTTCCAGGTTCTAGAGCCGCAGGCCTTGCATTCTGTGGCTCTCAGCCCGTTCCTGCATCTTTACAGCTGGCAACAGAGCATCTTCATTGCATCACCTTCTCTCTTCTGTCTGTATTCAATCTCCTTTTGCCCCTCTCTCATATGGAGCCTTGTGACTGCATTTAGGGGCCCCCTGGGTAATCTCCCCATCTCAAGACTTTTCACTTGATCATATCTGCAAAGACGCTTTTCCCTTTTTCCACATAAGGTAACACTTGCACATTCCAGGAATTGGGACCTGATATCTTTGGGGGCCATTGTTCAGCATACCATAGTCCCTAATAAGTTCTTCATTCCACATAGATTCAGGCACAATTCGGCTAAACTTTTGGCCACTGTATAGCAGGGTTCTCTCTTTGTTCAGTTTCCAATAACACATTTTTCATTTCCTTCTGAGCTCTCAGCAGCAGGGCCTTTGATGTCCGTATTTCTACCAGCAGTATGTTTATGACCATTTAAGTGTTCTCTAAGACAATGTAGGTTTTCTCTACTTGCTCCTCACTTTTTTGTAAATCTTCACTACAGAGTCGTTAACATCTCTATTTCTCTTAATAGTCTCTTTAAAGTAATCTAAACTTTTTCTCTTATCCACCTCAAAATTCTTCCAGCTTCTGCACCACTGCCAAATTTCCAGCCATTTCCATGGTTTTAGGTATTAGTTACAACAGCACCCAACTTCTAGGTGCCAACATTTATATTAGTTTCCGATTGATGACATAATAAATTATTACAAACTCGTTGGCTTAAAACATAACAAACTTATCATCTAGTTTTGGGGGTCAGAAGTCCAAAAAGATCTCAGGGGGCTAAAATCAAGGTGTTGGCAGGATTGCATTCCCTCTGAAAGCTCCAGAGGAGAACCCGTTCCCTGCCTCTTCCAGTTGCTAGAGGACTCCTGCACTCCTGGGCTCTTGGCCATATCACTCCAACCTCTGCTTCCATCATCACATCTCTTTCTCTAAATGTGATGCTCTTGCCTTCCTCTTAGAAGGACCCTGTGTTTATATTGGGTGCACATGGAGAATACAGGATAATCTCCCCATCCCAGGGGCCTTAATCACATCTGCAAAGCCCTTCTGCCATGTAAGGCAGTATATTCATAGGTTTGGGGTTCTGTCCATAGGGGCATGGGCATATTTGTAGTGCCATTATTTTGCCTTCTGCTGCATTGGTGCAGTATTTCCTTGTGAACGAGGAAGGCTCAACTATGAAGAACATATTGAGTAGAAATCTGGAGACATTCTTTAATTGCCTCATTGTCTTTGAATTTTTGGTCTTGGCTAAAGCCATTTCACTCTCATTTCATACCTATCAATTACTTTGTTCAGACAATAAAAGAAACTCTCATTATTTTTCTTTTTCAAATGACAAGACTGGACCAGAGAAGTTCGGGAGTTTTACAGAGGTCACACAATTAGTTAATGTCAAGACTACTCTGGAATTTGGTTGTTTTAACTACCTTAAAGTGTTCTTCAGCCGGGAGCAGCCCCTGGTCAAGCAGAGAGCTCTCTAGTGAGTTCAGGATCCCAAGCCCTCAACTGGGGTGGTACGAATCCAAGTTGAAGCAATTATCTTAAGTTTACAAAAGGCCCTTTTCTTTACCCTAAATTAAGATGATGTTCAGAAATGGGACATTGTGCTGCAATAAGTTAATGCTTTAAGGTCTTAATAGAAATTGGAAGTAAAACAGAAATTGGCCCTTTGGGGAAAGTGCTGGATTTTTGAATCTGCCAGTAATTCAGTGAACTTTCTCCATAGGCAGTTTTCTCAACCTTTTGGGGCTTCATTTTCTTTATCTAACAAGTGAAGGTTTCAAGTAGATGACCTAGGTGGCTCTTTTAAGCTGTGGCAGTGAACCATTCCATGGAGAGTTTTCGTCTCCATTCTGTGTGGGGATGCTTGGTTACACATCAAGGCACTTGGCATTCCAAGGAGCCCATGAATACAAGGTTCCCACTTATCTAGAGATATTTTTAAGTATTATAAAAGTCTAAGTCATTTTTGAAATGTATACAGGGACTGAAAATGTTTTGATTTGAAATGTTTTCCCTTACTGAGGCTGGAACATTTGCTGTTGGGGGATTTATCTGAATAATACATTCATTTGTTAGAGGAGGGACACTATTGCAGATGAAGTGTACTTTTCTGAAGTATGGAATTCTAATTCTAAGAATCTGTGCAGAAATGGGGGAACAACCATGAGGCTCTAATGATAGCATTATTTATTGAGATGGCAATTGTAGAATCACTGTCTTTTTAATGTTTTTACTGAAATTATTTTTTTTCTTTAAAAGGGTCTTCTTTTTTTTAGATCCAGCTAAATTCTGTCCAGCTGTCTCTGTGCACCCTCCCAGCCCCCTGCACCATACACACACACACACACACACACACACACACACACTCACACAGTATGTTAGAAGCAGACTCTGTGGTGTACCTTTCTTGTCAAAATTACATCTTTAGACATTGTCAGTGTAGTGATTTTTTGAAGGTGAGCAGCTCTCAGGGCCAAACAGCCAGAATGAAGCCCACTATGGCAGAAAGATGGGCTCTGGTCCCTTTTATAAGCGCATGGTCTTGGACAGGAAAGGAGGAGGGATAAGCCAGCAATGGGCAGAGTGGGGACCAAGTTTCCCTGGGGGGGTCTGCTGTGACCAGTAGGGGCATGAACCAGTAACTCCAGATGGCGGTGCCTGCAGTGGCCGTGTGGATGGGAGTAGAACACCAGCACTGAGCGAGGGGAGGAGCTAATCCTGAGTCATCCAGTTGTCGAGAACTCAGCCAACAGACCTGGCTTGCAGGTGGCGCCCAAACCCAGTGGGAAATTGGGCATGTGTGGGGGCAGAAGCCCAGTTGGGTGGGCTGGCGGACGTGGCTGTGACTGGAGAGAAGACTCTGTCATTGAGACACATCTCTCCACATCTACCCTGGCCATGGCAGTGAGGCCCGTAAAGCTGTTAATGTCGTGTGTGGCGAGGCAGAGACTGTAGAGCTGGGTCTGCTGGTTGAAGTCTTCAGGGCTTAAGTGGGGTTAAGACAGTCAGGCTCCCTGAAACATCACGTCCCCCCAGTGTGAGCCCCTGGATGTTCCTGCTACACTTATGTCCTTAAAGTGTTAGAACTGGGGACACAGACCTGCACGAAGCTTGACTCTCCTAATCAGAGGTGTTCTCCTCCAAACTCCTGCAGCACTGTTTCTTCATGTGCTCATTTTCATATTTACTGCTTCGTACTTGATGTTATATAGCTTTATATATACTTTTTCTTTCCCTACTAAAATTTTGCTTATTAAGGAATTCTAGGTTTTCTGAGCTCCTTGTGATTTAGTCCTCTAGAGAAACAGTCCCCAACCTTTTTGGCACCAGGGACTGGTTTCATGGAAGACAATTTTTCCACAGACTGGGGTAGGGGCAGTGGGGAAGATGGTTTCCGGATGCTTCAAATGCATTACATTTATTGTACACTTTATTTCTATTACTATTACTTTGTAGTATATAATGAAATAATCATATAACTAACTATAATGCAGAATCTAATGCTGCTGCTGATCTGACAGGAGGTGGAGCTCAGGCAGTAACGCGAGCGATGGGGAGCGGCTGTAAATACAGATGAAGCTTCACTTGCTCACTGCTTGCCTCCTGCTGTGCAGCCTCCGGTTCCTAACAGGCCAAGGACTGGTCTATGGCCCGGGGGTTGGGGACTGCAGCTTTAGAGCACGTTTACACGTTTAAATTTTCTGTTTCATTATTACTTCACTTGACAAACTGCTTAATATTACTTAATAATATTACTTCATATGGTTTACAACCAACCATATGAAGTAATATTATTCCCTTTGTTCTGGCTGAATACCATCCTTGCAGGCTGTGTTTTTTATGTCTTAATTTTCCTAATTCTTTTTTTTTCTTCCTTTTTTGGAGACAGGATCTCACTTTGTTGCCCTAGCATGAGGGTAGTGGTGTCATCATAGCTCACTGCAGCCTCCAACTCCTGGGCTCAAGTGATCCTCCTGCCTTAGCCTCCTGAGTAGCTGGGACTACAGGCACATACCACCACACCCAGCTAATTTTTCTATTAATATTTTTTCATAGAAATGAGATCTTGCTATGTTGCTCAGGCTGGTCTTGAACTCCTGACTTCAAGCAATCCTCCTGCCTCAGCCTACCATAGTGCTAGGATTACAGGGATGAGCCACTGTACTCGGCTTCTAATTTTCCTAATTAGAGTAAATATTTACCTTACTCATTTCATAGTCTCTAATCATAGCCCTTTTTCATAATTTATAATTGAAGAAATCCATTGTAGATTATTTATCAGGTAAAATAACGTAAAAATCTAGCAACAGCTAGTTGGTTGCTACACGTACAGACAGACACACACACACACATGCATGCTGGAATTAAATGGTTAACTTTTCAAAGTCATGATTATGCGGAGATTTTAGTGATGTGGGAAGTACTCCTGTGCTAATGTTAGGTATAAGAAAGACTGAATTTTATAAACCAAGAATGAAAAGAAAATATATGTATATGTAGAAAAACTCTAAGCTAAATGTACCAGGTGAAATTATAGGTGAAATGGTAGATATTTGTAATTTTCTTTATGCTTTCTCTGTATTTTCCCATATTCTATGAATACATATGGGCCTGTTGTTTTAAAAACCATCTCCCTGCCTGAATGTGAGCCTTCTATGGTGTGTTCTGGCCCATCTGCACTCACGACCCCCTGTGAGTTCCTCCAGCCATGGAGGAACTGTCCCTCACAGTAATGGCAAGAGAGGATTTCCTCTCATTCAGGGGCACAGACCTCACTTCCACTGACACGTATTTTAGTTTTATTCAGATAACACATACACTGACTACTCAGTCTACAATTGTCATGTGAATTATGTGGCCAATTTAATAGCAGAAGGTTATTGTAGCAGAAGCAAGTGGTAAAGGCAAAAATGAATGTTTATACATTTTGATTCTCACCTTAGCTGCTGAATCCAGGAGACTCTGTGGCCAGGGGCTGGGCAGCCCAGGCTCCAGCCATGGCTCTGCTGCTGAGTAGCTCTGCATCCTTGGCCTGATTCCTTAATATCTATGCCTCGCTTTCCTCCTTTGTAAACTGGGATGGTTCTAGCAACAACTCTCATTGCACTATTAAGATGAGATGAGTTAATGCAGGTAAAGCACTTCACACAGTGCCTGGCATAGACACACCAGTTGTTATTACCATCATGATCATAGTTATTGGTGACAGTCATAGTGCTGGATGGCAGCAGTACCCAACCTTTTTGGCACCAGGGACCGGTTTCAGGGAAGACAGTTTTTTGACAGGGGAGTGGGGAGCCATGGGGAGTGGCTGTAAATACAGATGAAGCTTCACTCGCTTGCCTGCTGCTCACCTAACTGCTGTGTGGCCTGGTTTCTAACATTGCTATTATATCACAAGTTTACTTACTGTATGGTTTCACAACACAATGATTGTAGTAGGTTCTGGTTAAAATTTGAACATGTGGAAAAACTCTGGGCTAAATGTACCAGGTGAAATTATAAGTGAAATGGTAGATACTTATAATATTCTTCTTTATACTTTTTTCTATGTTTTCCCATATTCTATGAATATCTATGCATTTATCCTACATTTATAGTTTTTGAACTTATAAACTACTTTAGAAAATGTATGCATTTTCAACCTTGTTAAGGAAAGCTTTTTAGATAATGCTCAGTAAGGGATGGGAAACAAAGAATAAATAACTTTTAAAGGCATCTTCAGTTGTTTTATGAGCGTTAATATATGTATGGACACACACACCCCAAGCCACAGAACTGAGTAGATTTGATTTAAGTCTAATTTCTGAATGATATTCATCTGCAAAACAAACTTATATAATTTGGTGGGGATGATTTAGACAATTTCATAAAAGATGTTAATTAAAGTAAGTACTAAGGTATGGCTTTCTGGGACAAAGTGGTTGCTCAACAAATAGCTAGAGTTAGTGAGTCATTGAAAAGTTTTCATCTTTTATTTTTCAGCCTGACTATCTCTGCTGAGTGCCCCATGCAACTTGAAGACTTCCCAATGGATGCCCACGCTTGTCCTCTGAAATTTGGCAGCTGTAAGTTATGTTCACAAGTAAGAACCATGGATATACTTTGGGGTCAGTTCCACATTCGTTCAGAAGAATTTAGGTTCTGTATATAAATAAGCATGATATGATGCAGTCTGTTTAAGAAGCCTGGAGAATGTTTTGACCTGACCAGTCTAGTTTCCTTGTCTGTAAAATGGGAACATTAATACCTGCTCAGCATACATCACAGATTAGGGTAATGGAGATAATGTGGATGAAGGCACTGAACAATCTAGAATATGCTCCTCTGGAGGTGTTTTTCTCCCTGGATCTTCACCTGGCTGTTCCTTTTTGTTTTCACTTCTCATATTACAGATCACCTCCTCAGAGAGGCTCCCAATTTTCCATACCCAGCCAGTAACATTTTTTTATTGCATTGTAATCATTGCTATTTGACTCACTTCTTCTAGAATGTTCCGTATGGCCAACGACCTTGTCATGTTCATAGTCACTGCTCACCCATAGCACTCAGCATCTTAGGAAATGTGTGTTGCTTGATCAAATAAATTATTCATATCAAAACATGTTAAGTAAATACTTAATCAATTCTAGTAGAAATTCCTGGATTCCAGC
The DNA here is from genome assembly GCA_963574885.1 of Lepilemur ruficaudatus. Classification (NCBI taxonomy): domain Eukaryota; kingdom Metazoa; phylum Chordata; class Mammalia; order Primates; family Lepilemuridae; genus Lepilemur; species Lepilemur ruficaudatus. The sequence goes on from CAUYRT010060536.1 coordinate 16,403, forward strand.
CATTCCAGACAGAGGGTGTGGTAACACTGGCCCCAAACAAATGTCAGCAGTGTCATCCCTGCTTCTGAGACATTTGGAGCAGGGTGGGAACTGATCAGCTGTTTCCGTCTTTCTTTTGCTATTCATTTGTGATCACTCTATGTGAAGTTTTCATTTTGGAAAGCAGAATGTCTTATTTGAGATTAAGCATGAAAACTACGTAAGTTTGAGTCCTTTGGGGCTATTCCACTCCTTTACTAAATAACTGTGGACAAGCTATTTAGCCTTTCTAAGCCTTTTTCCTCATTGGTAAAACAGTTGAGAGCTGTTGTGAGATATTTCAAACTGGCAGAGTAACACTAATTAAAGTGCTCAATAAATGCTCATTGTCATCATTACCATAAAAGTACTTTATGATAATGTGTTTATACCTTCTTGACAAAATGCACATCTCATCTCCTCTTTGCTATAAATGATCCCTCTTTGACCCATTTAATGCTTATAAAACTAAATTTTGTCAGATATTAATATTGCCACACCAGTTTCTTCATTAATTCTTGCCTGGGATGTCTTTTCTAAGTTTCCTGTTTCATTATATATCCAAGTTGGGAAGTTGTGTGTCTTAATCGGAAATGTAATCCATTTTATTTAAACTGTGACAATTCAAATGTTTAAAAATATTCCTGAAATGTTTATTTTTCTAAGTATTAAATTTTGTTACACTTAATGTTTCCTTTCCTTTTAAAAAAGGAACACCACCGTTGAAGTGACTGTCTTTTCCCCGTTTTGTATTGTTGGCACTCTTGTGAAAGATTCAGTTGACCATATAGATGATGCATAGATTGATTTCTGGACTCTATTTTGTTCCATTGGTCTATATGTCTGTCGTTATGCCAGTGATGCACTGTTTTAATTACTGTAACTTTGTAATATATTTTGAAGTCAGGAAGTGCAATGCCTCCAGCTTTGTTCTTTCCTATGATTGTTTTGGACATTTGGAGTCTTTTGTAGTTTCATATGAATTTTAGGATTGTTTTTTCTCCTTCTATAAAAATTGCTGCTGGGATTTTGATAGGAATTGCATTGAATCTGTAGATCACTTGGGTAGCATGGACATTCTAACAATATTAAGTCTTTCATCCATGATTAAGGGATATCTTTCCATTTGTCTGTGTCTTCTTTAATTTCTTTAACCAATATTTTGTATTAGTTTTTAGTGTTCAATAGCTTTCACTTTCTTAGTTGAGTTTATGATGAAGTATTTTGTTCTTTTTGGTGTTATTATAACTGGGATTGTTTTTCTAATTTCTTTTTCAGATAGCTCACTGTTAACATATAGACATGCAACTGATTTTTGTGTCTTGATTTTGTATCCTGCAACTTTACTAAAGTCTTTTGGTGGATTCTTTAGAGTTTTCTATATGTAAGAGGTCAAACTAATGCTCTTTGCAGATGATATGATTTTATATCTAGAAAACCCCAAAGATTTTGCCAAGAAACTACTGGAAATGATAAATAAATCCAGTAAAGTGTCAGGTTACAAATCAATGTACACAAATCAGTAGCATTCATATACACCAATGGTAGTCAAACTGAGAAGCAAATCAAAGATGCAATACCCTTCACAATAGCAACAAAGACAATAAAATATCTAGGAATATATTTAACTGAAGAGGTGAAAGACCTTTACAGGGAGAACTATGAAACTCTAATGAAGGAGATAGCAGAGGACGTAAATGGATGGAAAAACATACCATGCTCATAAATTGGTAGAGTCAACATTGTTAAAATGTCTATACTTCCCAAAGTGTTCTACAGATTCATTGCATTCCCTACTTAAATACCAACATCATTTGTCACAGATCTAGAAAAATAATTCTACATTTTGTAGGAAACCAGAAAAGATCCCATATAACCAAAGTAACCTTAAGGAAAAAGAACAATCTAGGAGGCATCAATTTATCAGACTTCAAGCTGTACTATAAGGCTAAGTAACGAAAACAGCATGGTAATGGCACAATAATAGAGACATAGACCAATGGAACAAGACTGAGAACCCAGACATAAAACCATCCTCATACATCCATCTGATTTTTGACAAAGCAAACAAGAACACACACTGGGGAAAAGAATCCCTTTTCAATAAATGGTGCTGGGAAAATTGGATAGCCACATGTAGAATACTAAAACAGGATCCACACCTCTTACCACTCACAAAAATGACCTCATGTTGGATAACAGACTTTAACATACGGCAGAAAACCATAAGAATTCTAGAAGAGAATATAGGAAAAACTTTTATAGACATAAGCCTAGGCAAAGAATTTATGAAGAAGACCCTAAAAGCAATCACAGTATCAACAAAAATAAATAAATGGGACCTGATCAAATTAAAAAACTTCTGCATAGCCAAAGAAACTATCATTAGAGTGAATTTCCCACCACAGAATGGGAGAAAATATTTGCATGCTATACATCTGACAAAAGGCTAATAACTGGAATCTATATAGAACTCAAGAAAATCAGTAAGAAAAAAATCAAATAACCCCATTAAAAAGTGGGCAAAGGATATGAACAGAAGTTTTCAAAAGAAGATAGACTAATGGCCAAAAAACCAGTGACAAATGCTTAATCTCTAATCATCAGGGAGACGTAAATCAAAACTCACAATGCGATATCACTTAACTCCAGTAAGAATGGCTTTTATCAAATTTTTTTTACATTTTTGAGGATTGTTTTATGATGCACAATATGGTGTATCTTGATATTTGTTCTGTGAACACTTGAAAAGTATGTGTATTTTGCGGCTGTTGGGTGGATTGTCTGTAAATTTTGATTAGATCTGTTGATTATGATGATGTTGAGTTCTTCTGCATCCTTGCTGATTGTCTCATTGTAGATCAATTTTTCAGATAGAGGTGTCAAAGTCTCCCACTGTAGTTGTGGATTTGTCTATTTCTATGTTCAAGTCAATCATTTTTGTTTCAAATCTTTTTTAACTTTGTTATTTGGTGCATGTAAGTATAGGATTGTCATGTCTTCTTGATGGAGTGACACTTTATGTAATATCCTTCTCTATGTCTGCAAATTTTTCTTGGCTTTAAAGTCTACATTACTTGGTATGAATAATCCATATAGCCACTCTTGCTGTCTTTAGAGTAATATTTGAATGATATATATTTTCCATAATTTACTTTCAACCTCTGTATATCCTTATATAAAAAGTGAGTTTCTTATAGACAGCATATAGTTGGGTCATATTTTTAAATTCACTTTCCCAGTCTTTGTCTTTTTATTTGTGTACTTATTCTATTTACATTTAATGTGACTATTGATATATTAGGACTTAAGTCCACCATTTTGGGGGATTGGTTTTCTGTTTTTCCTCCATTTTTATTTCTCTTTTTCCTACATTCATGTGGGTTAGCTGGATACTTTTTATGATTCTATTTTGATTTATTTATAAGGTTATCATGTATGCCTTTTTGTATAACTTAATCAGTAATTCCTCTAGGTATTACTTTATATATACAAAACTTATCAGTCTGCTGTATCCTCATTTTGCCAATTCCAGTGAAGAATAAAAACCTTACCTACTTTTAGGTACCTTTACCTTCCCCTAATATTTCCTCTGCATACATCTAGAAGCACATCAAAGAGTGTTAATTTTACTTAAACTATGAATTTTGAAAACTCAACAGTTGAAGAAAATTTTATTATATTTATTCATATTTTTATTTACTGTGTTCCTTTTTCCTTCCCAGTGTTCCAAGATTCCTTCTTTTGTAGTTACCTTTGTGTTAAGCAAACTCTCCTTAGCCATAGTTTTAGGGTAAGTCTGCTGCTCATAAGTTCTCTTAGTTTTTCTTCATCTGAAAATATCTTGATTTCCCTGCTTGATTTACTAAAGGGTATTTTCACTGGACATAGGATTGTTTGGACAGTTCTTTTAACACTTGAAAAATGTGCTTTCTTTTTGTTTCCATGGTTTCTAATGAGAAATGTTCTGTCTTTCAAATTGTTTTTTGTTTGTAGGTGAGGTCTCATTTCTCTCGTTACTTTCAGGACTTCTTTTTTTCCTTGTCTTTAGTATTCACAAGTTTGACTACGATATTAGTGGTATAGATTTCTTTGGGTTTATCTTGCTTGGGGTTCACCCAGCCCCTTGAATCTGTATATTTTTGCCCAATTTGGGAGCTTTTATCAATTACTTCTTTAAATATTTTTTCTGCCCCAGCCTCTTTCTCTTCCCTGACTCCACAGGCATGAATGTTAGCTCTTTTGTTATAGTCCCACAAGTACTTGAGGCTCTTCTCATTTTCATCTATTTTCTCTCTGTTTTTCAGATTGGGTAATTTCTGTTATTCTCTCTTCAAGTTCACTGATTCTTTCCTTTGTCCCCTCCATTTTCCTGTTGAGTTCACCTATTGAACTTTTTATTATGGTGATTCTATTTTTCAGTTCTAAAACTTCGATTTGGTTTTTAAATCTATTTTTGTGTTGAGACTTGCAGTTTTTTTCATTTGCTTCAAGCTGTTTGCAGTTCGTCATTGCATCAATTTATGATGGCTGCTTCAAAAAAATCTTCCTCAGGTAATTCTAACATCTCTGTCATCTCTGTTTTGGCATGTATTGATTTATATATTTTTATTCAATTTGATCTCCTTGGTTTGAAGAATAGTTTTCTGTTGGAACCTGGACATTTTGTATGTTATGCTACAAGACTCTGAATCATGTTTAAACCTTCCGTTGTAGCTGCCTTTTTTTTTTTTTTTTTTTTTTTGACACTGCCCTAGGCGGGGAAGGTGCAGCACAGCTTCATTGCCACCAGGTGGGGGTAGAAATCCAGGTTCCAACTCAGCCTCTGTTGCTATAACTAGAGTGCCTGGGGCTCCCTGTCACTGCCTGCCGGGTGGCGGCAGAGCTTCTAGTTCCACACTAAGCCTCCATAGATGCCACAGATGAGAGGACCAGAGGTACCCCATCTTCTCCCCACATAACCTCCACTGACACCATCTGGGATAGGGTGGCCTCACTACTGCTGAGCAGTGGTGGACTTTCTGAGCCTCCATTAATCTTCCTCTGATATGACCACAGCAAGGAACAGGAGGGAGCTGCCACTGCTGGTTTAGCGTGCAACTCCAGGCATCCCACATGGCTTCTCCCGCCACTAGGGGGCACGGGCCTCCTGCAGCCCAGCAGGGATGAATGGCCAGGCCCCCTCTGTGCGCCACCTTCTCTGATACCACTCTGTCAATGGGTTGGGGCCCCGGGGCCGCGATGGGGTGGGGCTGCAATTGTTTTCTGTGATGTTTAGTTGGAGAACAGTGGTTAGTCTTGCTAGTTTGCCCCTTTTTTGGTCCTTTGGCTAGATCACACTGGCTTCTGTTGTTGTGGTGGTGGTTTGTCTACATCCATTGGTGTCTTCAAGTTGCCTGCTCCTTCATCTCCAAGTCTGGGATGTATAAGGCTAGAAGAAAACTGGAGAACTCACCCTTGTGCCATCCCTTGGGTCCCAAGGCCTGCTGCCTGCTTCTTCCTACCTTCCAGATTCTCCCTATATTTATTTTATGTATGATCTCCAGAGTTTCTCTATATATGCAGCGTGAGCAATAGGGGGAAATACCTCTCCAGCTTCCTGAAAGCAGAAATCCTCCAGAGGTTGTTTTATTTGTATTTATACTTCTTGGGGTTTGCTGGGCCTCTTGACTCTAAATTTATGTCTTTTACCAAATTTGAGGCATTTTGACCATTATTCCTTCTAATATTTTTTTTCTGTCTCGTCTTTTTCTCTTTTCCATATGGGGAATCACACGTGTTATATGTTTTTTGGAATACTCCCTCAGATCACTGGGGGTGTGTTCATGTCTTCAATACTGTTTTCCCATTATATTTTTTATATTTGATAATTTCTATGGCTCTGCTTCAAGTTCACTGACTCTTCAGTCATTTCCAATGTGCTGGTAAACACAAACAATAAATTCATTATTTAGTGTATAATATTTGTCAGTTTTAGGATTTGTACTTGCTTCTTTTAAAGTTGCAGTTTCTCTACTAAGATTTACTATTCTTTTTTATTATAACAATTTTTTTATAAAACATTACATATTTTTCTTTACACCCTTAATCATATTTGTAATAGCTACTTTAAAATTCTCATATGCTACACGCATCATCTTAATCCTCTTGGGAACAGTCTGCATTGATTGCATTTTCTTTTGAGTATGGATCCTTTTTTCCTGTTTCTTTTATGCTTACTAATTTTGAATTGTTTCCTGGATATTTTAGTGTTACAATGCGGGACTCTGGATCTTGTTAAACTGCAGTATTCACTTTTGTTTTATTTTATTTCATTTAGCCAGTTAACTTGTCTGAGTTCAAGCTTCAAGCCCTGTCTTTTCTATGCAAACGCTGAAATGCCAGATTGTTCTTGTTCTTTAGTGGGGCTGGTAGTCTTATGTTCCAGGTATGCATGTGTGTAATTCAGGTGAGTTAGACATTTGGGTAGAGGTTATGAACCTCTGTATACAGCACATGTGGGGCTCCCTCTCCTGGGCTCTTGTCTTCCTATGATCTTACACCTCACTTTCCACCTGTGCTGCTGATGGCTGCAGACTCCTCCCTTTGGTTCTTCAAGCCAGTGAGACCGAGGGATCCCACCTGAGACTTCGAGGCCTTACAGCTCCAACTCACAGCTTTTTAAGTGAAAGGCCATTTCCTCTTCCAAGTGCCAATTCCCCTCCAGTTTCTGCCTGTACTTGGTCTTTCTCTAGTGTCTTCAGGGAATAATTTTTTGTATAGTATCCAGAGGTAATACCTATCACCTGATAGCAGCCACTCTGGCATTCCTGGATGTGGAAACCCTTTGGATTCCCAGGATCTCATTTTATGTTATTTCTATCATTCCAAAGGGATTTTTGGAATTAGGAGAGGAATAATGTATGATGAGCCAGAAGTCAGGTTAGATGGAAATCATTTGTTTTTTTGCAAACTGTGATCTTTAAATGTTATAGAGAGATTAAAATCTACATTTATTTGAGGGAAATGGTTATAATAAAAAGGAACTGTCACCAGGATTTATTTAAATCACTTGCTCCCATGAGGTGGCTGTGGACATCATTACTTGGGACAGAGGACAAAGTCCCTAAGGCAAAGATCCCTAAGGCATTGCATTTGAGAATCACTGATTCATGTCCCTGAAGGAAAATTAGTTGTTCACATTCCCAGAGGAAACAGATTTGTACAACTTAAAATTATGCCACTATTTGTACATGAAAATAATGTCTTTGATTTGATTAGAAACACAACACTAAAAGTCAAAGATTATTATTTTTTTGATCATTGGTTAAATAACTTCAGGTGAATGTGCCACCCAGATTTAATGGTATGATGTGCAGGACAGGCAGCACAAAAGCAGTTTTTGGCAAAAAAAAAAAAAAAAAAAAAAAAACACTTGATGACCTAATTCTTCACTAAATTATGTCATATTTAACAACCAACCAACTGCAGTTAAATTATTTATCACATTCAAAGTTAAAATACTCATCCGATGGGATATCTTCACTTTCTACATTTCATCATATAAAATAAGATCAATATTATATATACAATGCAAGCCCTTCTTAAACTCAGTAGAAATTTTGAACTCTCATGTCAAATTTTGTTTTATCTGCCCAATATTTTGCAGATCGATTTCATTTACTTCAGATGTTGGTCATTTATTTGTATTTGCTGTTAACGTCATTATTATAATATGCAAAACAATTAGAAGGATTTTATTCATATATCATGTTTGTATACAATTGATCAAGAGCTAGAAAACTATGCAAATTTCACCTTTCCTCAGCTTATATGGTTTCAGCTCAGGATATACTAATGTTAAGAGAAGAAATGTTATTCAACTAAGTGTTTTTCTTACTTGTCTTTCATCCTTTGGATTTACTAAAAATAGATGCTTGGCCAACTTGTTCACTTATACCACTGGCATCTGAGCATGCAGAGGCTAAATGTGATAGTATAATGAGTTTCAAATTACCCAATTCAACAGTTCTCTGCTATTAGGAGACAAAGGAATGCAGTATGTGTCATTATTCTAATGAGCCACATGCTCTGGTTTCTCTAATGCAGAACTGAATTAGCAGGCATTTCTGTTATTGCTATCTCCACTCTCAAGAATTCAAACAAATGTTGAGATTAACTTTAGCTTATAGAGGCATGTTTCCTAATCTGTAAGGAAATTCCTTAAAGATAGTGGCATGGATTCCATTTGGAGGCAAGTACTTAAACATATCAAGACAATTTAGAAAAGAAAAAAATCCTACTTTTGTTCATTTTATTTGTGGAGTGATACATTAAGTATTAGATTTAGTCATGAGAGAACACCTGGATTCATGAAAATATATACTGACTTAGAACTGGAAGCTTCCTTGGTAGACATCCAGTGGAGAGAATTCCAGGAAATCAGGGGTGCATTTCACTGTAGGGAGCTCTTAGACCATTCAGACATGTGGAATTATGACTACTTTTGCATGCATCATCCCTGATCTGTAGCGACTCAGCATGGGTGTGAGTGATATAGAACACACAGGTTCCTGAGTGCCTCGTGTGAACACCTTAAAAACACACTGAAGTTTTGTCTGTGTTGAGTCTGAATTTAGATTGTTTTAATGATCACATTGATGCATCAGCTTACCTTGATTACTACTATCATCTGAATGTTTGTGTCCTCTTAAAATTCGTATGTTGAAACCTAATCTCCAGTGTGATGGTATTGGGAGGTGGCACCTTTAGGAGGAGATTAGGTCATGAGGGTGGAGTCCTCATGAATGGGATCAGTGCCCTTATAAAAGAGGCCCCAGAGAGCTCTCTTGTCCCTTCTGCCATGTGCAGACACAAGGAAAAGGCACCCAAACAGACTACGACAATTACTATTTAAGAGATACTGTGGGTATTAGCCCATTTGGGCTGCTGTAACAAAATACCATAAACTTGAGGGCTTGTAAAGAACTGAAATTTCTCACTGTTCTGGAGGCTGGGACATGCTAGATCCAGGCTCCAGCAGATTTGGTTTCTGGTAAGGGCCTGCTTTCTGGTTCATAGATGGCACCTTCTTGCAGTGGCCTCGTGTGGCAGAAATGGCAAGTGAACTCTCTGGGGCTTCTTCTCTAAGGGCACTAATCCCATTCATGGGAGCTCCACCCTCATGACCTAATCACCTCCCACAGGCCCCACCTCCTAATACGATGCTGTTTAGGTTTAGTTTTCAACATACCAATTTTGGGAAGGACACAAACATTCTGTCAGGAGGGGGTGTGTTGAGCATTCAGCACTCTGCTTGGTGCAGTGAGCAGCTCAGAAGCATGAACGTGATCTGCTGCCAAGGTGCCCGAGGGATGGTGGACACATTTAGATAATTAGGTTAAAAACCTTCTTTCAGCTGAAGTCATTTGGAATTCACAGGCAGGAAAACTCATCTTGGGGACCAGGTTACGAACTGGCCGTGGGAGGACTTGGCTAGAAAGAGGCATAACGGATGTGAGGGCAAAACACAGGTAACCACCAGTCACTCAGCTGAGGTGCTGAGCACAAAGAAAAGCCTCGCTGGGGAAATGGCAGGATGGCATCACAGCCCAGACAGGAGGGGCCTTAACCGGGAACGTGTCAAAGTGGCAGGCAGAGTGAGTGATGTTCGCTGAGCAAAAGAAGGATATGCTGAAATCGCTATTCATGGAGCTGACACCAAAAGCTCGGCATTGCCGTGAAGCAGTTAGAAGTGAAGAGAGCAAGGCCCAGGCCAGATGTGAAACGTGGGTATACAGGGTGAAAGGAGGCATAATCCAAAAACAACACACGATTTTAAGATGAGGTTAGGCTGGGTGTGGTGGTTCAAGCCTGTAATCCCAGTGCTTTGGGAGGCCAAGGCGGGAGGATCACCTGAGGCCAGGACTTTGAGTTTACAGTGAGCTATGCTCATGCCTCCGCACTCCAGCCTGGTGACAAAGTGGGATTCTGTCTCTTAAAAGAAAAAAAGGAACCAGGTGACTTGAAAGTTATTGTTTTCCATGAGGAGATTGGAAATAATTGGAAGGAGCTGCTGGTTTGATGGTAAAAAAGCGAATTGGTTTATGAGAGGGTAGGAAATTATGGGAGAGGTCTCCTCCCAAACACGCCTAGCCTTCTGCCCTGCTTCTCTCTCCTCTCTACACAGTAGAGGGTCTTTTCCATCTTCCCTGATCTGGTCCCACCAAAGTCCGTGAAAACAGGGAGCACATTGTCTCCGACTCTTTCCCTCTTAGACCAATCACAGCAGCAACCCCCACGACTTCTCAAGGACTGGACTGTGGGCAGCCATGGGGTATGGCTCTGTTGGTACCAGGCAGACATGTGATCTGTTCACCCCCATCTTCCAGTAGTTCTCTTATCTCTCAGTTGGTTCTGGGCAAGGAAAACGGTGTGGCCAAACCCCACCGATCTCATTTTTACCTGTTGAATTTAAAGCAGGGATACTGGGTATCCCGTAGGCCATTAGAGATAACGTATCTGTGTCTGCTTATGTTTGCCATGTGTTCCTATCTATCTTGTGCCATCGATGCATCAGGTGTTGACTTGGTTTTCGGCTCAGGAGACTGCAGAAGGTCACACGGGGTGTGCATGATAAGGTTTTGTGGTGCAGTTACTCTGCTTATTCCCACCTCAGTTTTACGAGAGAGGGGAAGGCTAGAGCAGGGGTTTAGAGAACTCAAATCCTGTACGTTTTCAAATCACAGAAGTTCCAATGACCTGCTACATTCTAATCTGCATTTCCTCAACGTCACAGGCAATGAATGTGAGAGTAACACAGATGTCCTACTTGGTTATTGGCAGCTCCTGAGTGTCCCCAGGCACCCTGTCAGATAAGGCTGACCAGAGTCCTCACAAATTGGGTTTGCTTTTGACCAACAATTAGAAAGGAAATTCAGGTAGAAAAATCTTTTCTTAAGAATGGATTTGATACCAAGCAAAAATCCTTCCTAACATATGGTTATGTTCACTGTCACCACTATTTAGGAAGCACCTACTGTGTGCATCAGGTGTATGATAAATACCTGACTTTGCCATGTACACTTTGTCCTCACAGCAATCCTAGGAGATGCGTGTCATTTCCCCCAATCTACAGATGGGGAAGTAGAGGCTTAGAGCTCAAAGAGGTTGTTTAAGGCTACTGTGGTAGTTTAAGTCAGGGTCATGCTGCCTTATTTCTTTCATAGTCAGAGACTCGTGCCTTCTGAAAGGCCTTGCAAACATGTGCTGTTGCCACCTCCCAGCCAGGATTTGCAAGGCTAGGAGAGGACAGACAAGGTCAGCCTGGGACAGCAGCCTGGAGGAGCCCAGTGCTGAACGCCCAAGTTGGCTGTGAGTGAAAACGTTTCCAGCAGTCTTGCCTAGCTTTGCCGATGCAGAGTCAGGGGAGGACGAGCCTTATATTTTCCCGAGCTCTAAATCATGCAAACGATGTCACGGCAGACCTGATTGCCTCGTTTACTGTTGTCCCAGTTCAAAGATTGAATGCCACCACACTGACAGGGAGAGAAGGATTTAGGGTTGGTTGCTAAATGGCAAAGCTGGAATGGACATGAGGGGTCTTTTATCCCCACTCTTGCTGATGAGGAGAGCAGAACCCAGCGATGTCAAACTGACCTGCCGCGGTCCACACTGCCTCTTGCTGTTGTTTTATTGATGTCATTAACATCATCAGTATCAATAAGCCATTTAATACTCACTAACAGTTTGAAAAGCAAAATTGCATGAGTTATGATGATGAATAGTAGGTACTCTGTGATTTTAAGTAACTTTCGTCTACTTACAATTATTATTTTATTGGATCCTTACAGTAAGATAAGTCATCCCACCCCCAGCTCCCAACAATTGAGTAAAGGGTTTGGGGGATGCGGGCCCAGCAAGGTGGCCAGTAACTGAGCTGGCCTCTGCCCCAGCTGGCCATCCCTGTGGTGCCCCTGCTGGCAGCACACAGGTATGTGTCCCTGGTCATATGCCACTCAGCCTCAGAGCCCTGCCGGTGACTGTGTGCCATCCCCAACCCTGCCATGGAAGGGGATGAACAGTTCATCGGTCAGGAGGGCACACAGGTGGGGTCCATGCCATACAGGCAGGTGGGCCCAGCCTCCACACCCGCCTCTGCGGCTTCCAGCCTCCATGACTCCCGTCTGCATCCTCTTGTCCTCACTCAGCCTCCCCCCTGGACTTTGGACCAGACCTCTACCCCTCTACCCCTCCCCAGAGCAGCCTGGGTTCTGAGGTTCTGCCTCTCCCCTGTGGGAGAGGTCCTCTCTCTACTTCCCTTTCTTCCATGAGCACAGTCAGCATTGAGTAGTCAGCTCATGTGGGAGGTGTTTTCCGGTGTACTGCGCTCTCTGTAGATGAATGTTTGCCTGCCCAGGTGCTTCCTGACTCCCAGGGCTGCCCTCAGTCACCAGCACCTGGGCTCCTTTGTGAGCTTCTAGATTCATGTTTCCCAACCTGCTCACATCTCATAAGGGGCCAGGGGGTCCCCTGACTTCTCTGGGCCAGGGGTCAGACTCACAGCTCCCTGTGGGCTGGGGACCCTCTGTGTGACTGGCCACCGTGGGAGGCCAGCTGCTCAGTGCGGTTGTCCCCAGATGAGGCATATGAGCCGCGGAGAGAATACAGATCAGGTGCTCAGGATGACAGGAACAGACCTGCCTGAGCCAGCATGAGGACCGCAGGAAGCAGGGGCTTGCCCCGCGTGGAGGACGCTGCCTCGTTACCATCTCCTGTCTGCGCCACTCTCTCGCCCTGGCCAGAATCCAGCCTGGCTGCTCTGCTCAAATCCATGTCTGAGTGCCATGGCCCTTCATTACTCAGGGCTCTGCAACGTTTACATCATAGGAAAAAGAACTTCACTGTCATTCATGTGGAGCTCAGGGAGCCAGCAGAGTTGTGGGAAATGCCCAGCAGTGCCGTGAGGGGACATTTAGACAGCCTCTTGCCATGGCGGAGAGTAGCACCCCCCACCACATCCCCCACGTGAGCTGCACGGCTGCCCAGTGGAGAAGGGAAATGATGACAGAATACACTTGTATCAGGAGAACTCCAGTGCTGTCCAAGTAAAAACACACTTCTGTACCACCTAAAACTTGCAGACAGAAGGTCATACTAATTAAAGAACAAACTTGACCAGAATACCACGCAGCACCCTGCAGCCAAGCATGGCATCTGCAGGAGCCACCTGCCCTGCTCGCTTCTATTTAGTGTCTTGCTCCCATGCAGATCAGCGTCAGGATAATGTCCCAGATACTGTGCCCACAGTCTGACCCTCCGTAGCCCCCGGCAGCCTCTCAGTCAGCCTCCCTCAATGGCTGTCGCACTGGGACAGGATAGAACGTGCTGGTTACCGGAAAAGAGTGTTGAGCGTCACACATCTAGGTGGAGAACATTTAGTCAAAGACATGCACGGTTATTTCACAGAAATTGTGCAGCTCTCTTGAAAGATATCTCAATGTGGAGGACCTGAACATAAGAGGGGACACATCGTGTCCATGATGTAAAAGGTGCGTTAGCAGATGTCATGTTTTCCCAATCTATAATCTATAGATCCAATTCAGTTCCAATATAAATCTCATGAAGGTTTTTTTCTTTTCAATGAATCCTGTCACGCTGATTCTAACATGTATGTGATGAACTAAGGGCCAAGCACAGCCAGGACCCCCTGAAGAAGAAAAGGGGGAGCCTCATCCTTCCAGCTCTCGGTGCACTTCTAGGGTCTGTGTCATTATAGCAGCTCAGGTTGGAACAGGGATAGAGAGAGGGAGCGGAACATAGGCCAGGGGGAGAGAAAGCGGGTTCAGGACGGACGCCCCCTGGCAGAGCAGGCGGGTCCTGCCCGTGCGTGGGTGAGAGGGACAGCCCAATAACGGTGCGCTCATACCATGATGCCATTGGTGTGAAAAAACGGCATTGCAAACTTAAATACCGAAATACATACACACGTCAACTCCAGGGGATTAAAGCCACAACTGTGAAAGATATCTTAAAACTTTTATAATTCATGTGTAATGAGAGAGTAAGGAAAAAGGAGTGCTTTTGATAAAAGATGCAGGGAGAGTAAATTGTAAATTAAAAAGTTTGCTAAATTTAACTACATTAAAATTAATACTTATATTCCCCCCAAAAAACATCAGGAACAAAGTGAAATGGCTACACACTTAAGAAGATATTTGCAACATGTATAGCAAAAAGTATGTGTGTCAGAATCTGTAAAGAAAACATACGAATCAAATAGGTAGAGAAAAGGTGAACAGATTTCACAGAAAAAAAATTGGCAGAGCCGAATGATATATTCCTCAGTGACTGCTGTCTATAACATAAAACTACAGAGCATCAAATTCAGAATCCTGCCCGGGGAAGGGAAGGTGAGCTTTTGGCGAGTCCTGCACAGAGAGGGCCTTGTCTTTGCTACGCCCGTGCTTTGTTACTTTTTCAGCTGTTATGAGGACTTGTTTGCACCTAAAACAGGAAGGAAGGAAACCGTGTGCGTTAGCAAAGAAACATCCACACTTTGCAGTATGTCATTCAGGAGACCCTTCTCTTGGCCTCTCTCCGTCGAGACCTCTGCTAGAAGGACACGGTTTCCCCTGTGAGATCAGGCAGGACGCAGTGGCTGGCCCTCACTCTCACTACAGGTCCGGAGCGCACTCCTGCTCAGGGAGGCTGCCCCGTAGCCCTCTCTCTAGCTCATCCCCTGCTCCTGAGACACGTCGGGGTTTCTCACCTGTGACAGCTCACCAGCTCACGGTCCAATGTGGACTTAGAGTTGCGCTCTGCTGGAGTAGCTGGGAGTGAAAGCAGACAGCCTTGTTGTGAGGGTGTCGCAAGGCTGGACCCTGGGTCAGGTTTGCTATTCGTCTTTGGGGCCTGAAGAGGCAGCTGGAGCTCGCAAGCCCCCTCCCAGCTGCTCTCACCTAGGTGGCTTTGTTTGATCCTGGGGCCACCCCTCAGCGTGGTCTGCAGCCTGTGACATGGCCCCACTGCTCTGCCATTCTTTCCTCATCCTCTCGCTCTCTAGCCCCTGCAGCACGCTGGGAGGCCCAGCCCTGTTCTCTTTTCTTTATGCACACTCTGTCCGGTGACCTCGCAGCCCACGTCTCTGGTGACATCTGCATGCGGGGAACCATCCCGTGGCCCACGGCCTTGTACAGTCACAGCCTGCTCAGTGCCCTGGGCAGACCCTCCACGGCCTGCCTCCAACATGTCAGCACCCGAACAGCTGCTCTTCCACCAGAAGCCGGGCCCTTCCGGAATCTTGCTGTCCTAGCCAGGGCAAACTTCCCCACCCTCTCTCTTGCTCCTTTAATAAACATCTTTGTGTTTTCTAGGCTGGGAATGAGTCCATGCTTATACCACTTTCTGCCCCTCCTCACACAGATGCGTACCCCAATTCCGAGGTTGTGTACGTCTGGACCAACGGCTCCACCAAGTCTGTGGTGGTGGCAGAAGACGGCTCCAGACTGAACCAGTACCACCTGATGGGGCAGACAGTGGGCACGGAGAACATCAGCACCAGCACAGGTGGGAGCCCAGCATGGCTGTGCTGCCAGGTACACCGAGGACAGCATACCTATTCCCAGCAGCACCCTGCAGGGGCCACGTGGGAGGGGGCACCAGCCTCACACACCCATCCTGGCCGGCAGTGTCTTCTTTGTGACAGCTGTGTGAGTGCTGGCCACAAGGAGTCCTCCCGCCAGCCCCTCCCTGCAGCTGCTCACAGAGGTACCAGCTGTGGCAGCCGTGGCATTAAGAGTGATCCCAGGCATTAATCTGTGGTGCATTTGCTCCCGTGGGAGCAGGCCCTGCTCGGAGGCCACATGGACCTGCTTATATAAATAATACTCCCCTGCCCTGGGCACTGGGACATGTGGGTGGTCTCTGAAGGAAAGGTAGGCACCTTCCTGCAAATGCTCCCAGTTACCTGCTCCCCTGCCTCCACCTTGAACATCACAGAGAGCATTTCCTTGGGGTGAATGTGGGAAAGCACAACCAAGCAGTGTGCAAAGACAAAGGGGAGGGGAACCAAGAAGGAAGCAGATCCTGTCATTCCCGAGTGCTGGGGCAGGGCTGAGCCCTGCAGGGGCAATGCAGGGCAACCCCAGCCTGGCTTGCTCTGACATAGTGTGTGGGGAGTCCAGGGCAGCAGGTGCCTTCCACCTGCTGAGCTTGCAAGTTATATGATCCGGTGCTTCTGGGCTGCAGCAGGCCCAGCCCTCCTGGTCAAGGTCACAAGGCACCACCCCTATGAGCTGGGGATGGTAGGGGCTGAGGGGGTACTTCAGGGCTCCAAACAGTTTTCATAGCAGAGGAGAAAAGCCTAAAGAGATGGAAGGAGCTCGGATCCCAGAATGAGCCCTAAGTCTCAGAGGACATCCTTAGGGGAGCCCTGGTGGGCATTGCGGGTCGTCGGCACCGTCTACCCTTGCAGCTGGCGGGAGCGCACTGCGAGTTTTGTGCACTGTCTGCTATGCACACACAGGCCCTGCGCTGGGCATCCCTGGGGACATGAGAGCCCAGGAAGACAGCAGCACTGTGTGGTTACCACACTAAAGGGAAGGGCCAAGGAGACGGGCTGATTTCATGGGAACGGGTGAAAGGTGGCATGGCAGAAGTTCGGGGTGGAGAATCGTGGGCTAACGCAGGTTGCTACAATTTGCAGTTGTTTCACACAGTTCTTTAAAAATTTATACCTGGGGTTTCTACCCATGTTTGCATTCTAAAAAGACAGTCATTTTTTTTTTTTTTTTACAATACCAGATGTTGCTACCCACAAGTCAAAAATGAAACAAAATGAAAAGAACCACCACCACCAAAAGAATTAGGAGAGTGATTTCAAATCCTACTTGTAAAGACATAAACCACACTTCACTTCCTCCAGCTTTAGGGAGTAGGCAGAACTGGATCTTCAGTAAAGATCCTGTCCTGGCTGCTAAACCTCTCCCCTGCCCTTCTGTTGTCCTTGTTTCTTCCCTGTCAGAGTCGGCTCTGCCCCTCAGCAGCCTCCCCAGCCACGGCTGTGGGAAAGCGCACCCTGCTGCTGCTGGTCTCTCTCAGGCCATGCTCAGAGTTTCGGCTCCTTTTCCATAAGGAACACAGGATTTCTATGGTTCCTTCAACGTAAGATATGTTGTCAGCAAAGGCTCGTGGAAGCACCTGCAGCTGGCCTTGCCAAGCTATGGGCCTCCATTCCAGCAGCAAGCACTGCAGCTGTGTCGTCAGCTCCAGTGTCCCAGCACTCTGTCCACACACCCACAGACCACTCCCGTAACAGGTGAGCCTCACCTGGGACCTGCTTTAGTGGAGCCCCCACAACCGTTCTCCCCACATTCACAACGCAACCCGGCTCCCCAGCAATACCATCCCCTCCTTGCAGATCAGTTCAGCTCTGTCTCCACTTCCCCAAGCACATTTCCCGTCTCTCCATGGGGATGCAAATCCCAGTAGCCAGGAGAAGCCGGCCCAGCAGGCCACACTCACCCTCTGACCCCCGCCCCCATCTCAGCTCCTTACCAGTTAACCATCAGGACAGCATCATTCTCAGCAAAGAACGGGAGGTCCCCTCTCGCCTCCCACATAGCCAGGCAAATCCAGAGAAGGCACTGGGGCATCGCCAAGGAAATGCCCACGATTTCAGAGAGCCAATGACAACTTTCTCTGGTAGGTGGCAGAAGGGATGAGCTGCCAGGATCTGTGGCCCCCTGAGCTGCTGTTCCTCACCCTCCAGTCTGCCGGGCCAGCACAGAACGGGCCACCTGCAGGAGAGTGGTTGTCCCACCTCCCTGGAGCCTCCCAGGCTGGGAACTAGGAAGGAATCTGTCCCCCAACTACAGGGTTCTGTGATGTCCCGAGTTACATCTGGAGAGCCTAAATCCCGAAATCCTGATTGCAGTAGCAGGCAAGGGGGCGGGTGGGAGAAAGGCACAGATTGTGACCGGAGATTAGTGGAACACACGAATCTGATTTTCCCCAGGAAGAGCATCTGTCATACGCTCCTCAGAGACCAGGATCAAAAGACTTACTTACAAAATGACCACTAAGAAATTCATGCATCTTCCTCTGTCCTCTCCTTAACCCAAGTAATACAAGTAAACCCTTGTCCGACTTGGAAGCAGAATGAAAGGAGGCTCCTAGTGAACTCCTTTGACCCAGCGGGCAGGAACCAGTGGCCTAAGCGCAGAGACTGCAGGTAACTGAGGGGAGTTAATTTTCTCATTTGCAGGTGAATACACAATCATGACGGCTCATTTCCACCTGAAAAGGAAGATTGGGTACTTTGTCATCCAGACCTACCTTCCCTGCATAATGACGGTGATCTTATCACAGGTGTCCTTTTGGCTGAACCGGGAATCAGTCCCAGCCAGGACAGTTTTTGGTGAGTGTCCCCAAGCCAGGCCCAGACACTGGTATCCGGTGACTGACACTAACGACCGACTCTTACCTAAAGCAACAGCAACCAATGCCAGAAAACTAGTGTTGCTTCTGTGTTGTGTGACCTGGGAAACGAACTGACCAGTTAGTTAAGAATTTAATGTTGAGGATTAGGATTTAGAATTTCTTTCTAAAGGTGGGTTCAGGGAATAGTGCTTGGTCCATTTGATAGTCATTTCCTATTTGAAAAGCCTTTTTGTGAGGTTTAAAACTGCCAGCATGTATCTGCTTTATGTGAGATTTTGCTATACAGGTTGAGTAGCCCTTATCCAAAATGCTCAGGACCAGAAGTGTTTTCGATTTTGGATTTTTGGGGGGTTTTGGAATATTTGTATTATACTGTTTGAGCATCCCTAATTCAAAAAATCCAAAATGAACTCTAATGAGCATTTCCTTTGAGCATCATGTCAGGGCTCAGAAAGTTTTGGATTTTGGGGCATTTGGGGTTTTGGATTTTAGGATACGCAACCTGTAGTATTTTCTCAGTTCTCATAAAATACTACTTTATAAGTTATTGGGCAGTTTTCTTTGAAATGTGCATGCCACTTTAACTAACAAGTCACAATCAATGTGATACAATAGTAAAAAATTAAACATATATGACAAGAATCTAGAACAACATCATTTTATATCTCTAAAGCATAGACTAAGTTTAGAAAGATCTAGCTCAGGAGGTACTTTGGCACAGCTGACGTAGTTGAGTGGCTGACTCTTACCTTGAAGCTCGTTTTCCTCAAATTCAAGATGGGATACTAAAGGTAGCTTTGCAGATCAATTGTAATCATGGACACTCACATCTTTCTAAACTGTGAGGTATGATTCACACATTAGCACTTGCTATGCAGTTTCCTTGTCAAAGGAGAAAAAGTGAGCATGTATTTTATCCTGATGCTCCCATAGTGTGTAGGAAGCCCAGAGCCTGGCGAGTTCACGAGTGAGTGGCACAGCACACTCCCGTCCGACCTCCAGCCACGTGTCCAGCTTCACTGGCGCAGCCTGACTGAGCTCAGCATTGTTTCGGAAGGTGTGGAGGGTGGCTCGTGGTCAGGCAGTGCTCCCCAAACTAATGCACCTGGTGAACTCTTTAGGGGAAACTTGTAGGCTGGCAGGGAACACAAGCAGGGAGAATGTTGTCTATTACAGACTGTTTCCTTTGGGAGATTACCAATGCACGTTAGGATGTTAAAGGCCCAAGAAGACTCAAGAGTCTCGTTTAAGGTCGTGCATAGAACACTTTCCCCCAGCACAATGATTGACTAGATTTCTGAGAAAAATCAAAGATGCCTAATAATCTCTCTTTAAGCATTAATTCCATGCAGGGCTCCCTGTTCCTTGAGTATATGCCTTTGGAGGATGGCATTGAATGAAAACTGTTGGCTGCTATGGCCGCCAGCAATGTTAGTTCCTTTGGCGCTATGCTGGTTTCCAGGGCTGCTGGAGGGCCACCGATTGGGGCTTAAACAGCAGAAACGTATTGTCTCACAGTCTGGAGGCTGCAAGTCTGAGAGCAAGGTGTCAGCAGGGTTGGCTCCTTCTGAGGACTGTAAGGGAAGGAGCTGTTCCAGGGATCTCTCTCTCTCAGGCTCTGGTAGCTCCTTGGCTTGTGGCAGTGTAACTGCAGTCTTCACATGGCCTTCTCCCTGTGCATGTCTGTGTCCAAATCTCCCCTTCTTATAAGGACGCCAGTCATACTGGATTAGGGCCCTCCCTCGTGACCTCGTTGTAACTTGATTACTTCTATAAACACTGTATTTCCAAATAATGTTATAGTCTATAACTGGAGGAGATTAAGACTTCAACATGTGAATGGGGGGACACAATTTGACTGATAGCAGGTGCGCTACACCCACATCTCCCCACATGGGCGCATGCTCATGCAGACAGTACTGCCCTGAGAAGGAAGGCAGGAAGAGCACGTCCAGGCTGCGTGGACTGCAGGAGCGCAGCAGGCCTGGGTCTGAAGACAGGCTGTCTCCTTCGCCAGCTGGCAAACGTGGGCACATTGCTAAATACTTTTGAATCTTCAGGGTCCCTACCTGCAAAATGGGGATAATGAGACACCCATCCTGAATGTGGCTCAGATCAGAGGCTGATATTCAGACACCTGCTAGACAGCCCATAACCTGCCAGTCCTAAGGGAGTGCCCCCTCCAAGGGATCCGGCCTTGCTGGGTGGTCACTGCAGAGTTTCCCCTGAGGCCACAGGCACCTTGTAAGCAGTCTGCAGGGCAAACTGTGCCCTCTTTGGGGCCGGGGGCGGGGGGAGGGAAGTACCCAGACTGAGATTCGCGTGTGGTGCTCCTGCTGCACTCTGGCTCCTACAAGTCTGCAGGTTGGGTTAGTCCTGGTGACAAAAAGCCTGTCTCTTCTGTTTGCGGGGAGCCGGGTACTTACAAAGTGCGCAGTAGTTGTGTTGGTACTTACAAAGCACATAGTAGTTGTGAAGTGCTTTACCAGCTGCAGTGTGAACGGGGCTCCCATTCTCCACGCACCTTGCCCCAGTGCCGCAGAGACGCACCCCTCGCTCAGCATGTCTGTGTTGCACACTAGGTATTCCTTTGTCCTGCTCGGTCATCCGGACCACAGTCAGACCCAGCTCCCTGCCCTCCTCAGCTCGTGTTCCAGAAGAAGGAGACAATTGGGATAAATCAAATAAGCAGTCTCTTAACTGCTGTGACTGTGTTGAATGTTACGTACATAATAAAGATGAAGGCACAGGCTGGGGTTGAAATGACCAGTCCCTCTCGTGTCTCTGCTTGTCACGCCCGGGGGTGCTGCTCTGGGTCCTGGCGCTGGCACTGACTCCCTGGCCTTCCCCACTCCACCCCTCTGGCCCGCAGGGGTCACCACAGTGCTGACCATGACCACCCTCAGCATCAGTGCCCGGAACTCTCTGCCCAAAGTGGCCTACGCCACCGCCATGGACTGGTTCATAGCCGTGTGCTACGCCTTCGTCTTCTCCGCGCTGATAGAGTTCGCCACGGTGAACTACTTCACCAAGAGGGGCTGGGCCTGGGACGGCAAAAAAGCCTTGGAAGCCGCCAAGATCAAGGTACTGACCTTGTTTCCTCCCTCTCCTTTCTTGACTGAGATGTGCCTCATTCCATGTCCCAACATGAGACCAGGCGTTGGTTCTGCCCACCCTCTACCAGCCCCCAGTCATCCCTTCCTTCATATTCAAGGTCCTTACAACGTCTTACGTAGGGGCACTTTTCTCATTTATTTTGAATCACCCATTTCATTTGGGCGAAAGGTCTGACATGACATGAATGGCTTGGGCTTGTTTATATTCAAGCCTATTGTTAATATTTTTGCAGAACTAACTCCTGCCTCATCAGGGATGACTTGTCCAGTTTTTAATTGTGCAGTCTGTTCTTCTGCTCATTTTTATACCACTTCACCACGCAGTGTGTCCTCTTCAAGGTGGCGTTCGGGTCGTGAAGAGGGCACTCAACTTAATGGCAGCGGCAGGTCAGCAGAGCATGGCCAGGGCCGCTGACTAAGTGGTTTGACTCCTCTGCACCACGCACATAAATTGTTGTGGAAAATATTGCTCTGTTCAAAGCAATTAATCATTGAATATTTAAAGGGTGATTTGTGCTAAATGTTCAGAACATTTGGAGAAAGTTGCACAAGATTCCAAGGGGCGTCATTTCCTTGGGGAGATGCGAATAACATACACAGATAGGAAATAAAGCAGTATGTGATATACTGCTAATTACAGCATGCATAAAACAAATCGGCTAATCTTTGTACTGAGAGAAGAGCAGGTCAGAGCCAGCAGGGCAGACTTGAAAGTAAAACTTAATCTGTGCTTTGGAAACTCAGCATGAAGGGAGTCCTGGAAGGCAACAGGGAAGTCTCCGTCCTGACCACCCAGCCAGGGCTGGCAAACCAGGGTGCTCTGGCTCCAGTGAGGGCACTTGGTTCTGTTCCGTCCACAGCTCCGCGCTTGCTCTCAGAGTTTGACTCTGCTGTTTCCTTTCCTGGGAAAAGTTGGAAGTTCTGACTTGATCTGGTCCGTCTGGCTCTGCCCACTCCAGGTGCCAGGAGTCTCATCCCACTACCAAGTGGTAGGTTGGAAGAAGGCCAGGCAGGGCCTATTCTGGGCCCCTAGTGGAAGGAGGTCGGGGGGAAGCTGGAGGAAAGGCCTGGACAAGCAGGAGCCTCAGGTGTGCGTTTTGGGGGCTGGAGGGTGGACAGGAGTGATCTGACTACACTGGGGAGTCGAGGGGGTGGTGAGCTGGGAAGCATTTGTAGGGATGGGTTGTCCCCAAACTGTGCAGACCAGGGAGCTACAGAGTGTATTTGTCAGGGTTGGGGACAAAGAATGGAGTCTGGGGAGACTCCCCAACACCCAGCCCTGTGTCGCTGGAAGGTACCAGTTTGCCAAATGCATTGGTCTTAGATGGCCACACCTTGTGGGGTGGCCCAAGTCTGAAGTCAGGGAGCCGGGAGTCCATGGCGTGAACTGAGGTCGCCAGGCTCATGCCCGTGGGTCTAGGAGGAAAGTGAAGCCCGGGGTAAATGGAGAGACCTAAAATGTTGTCAGGGGTTGTGGACAGCATCACCAGGATTGTCAGCCACCGTGTCCTCACTCAGCCCTCTGTTGTCGTAGATCTGAATGGAGACCTGGAGGGAGGAGACAGGGTGGTGAAGTGCATTGTCTAAGCCCACGCTAGCAGTGATTTTCTAGAATAAACAATGTGCCTTTGTCAGTCTTATGGAATGTCAAACTATGTGTCATTCCCCAGATGGCTGATGTGCTGGGGATTCCAGCCCTGCTGACAGAGAGGCTCTGTGCGGTGGAGGCATCGGAGTGTCCACAGGCATTTGGGCAGGCAGGCCGTACCGTCAGACACGGGCAGTGAACATGGATACGCTAGCCTGTTTGCCTGCTCATGTAAACTGTTTCTTGGAAGTAGAGAGAACTTAAAAAACAGACAATGCTCACCATTGTTTCATGTTGGGATCTCCAGGAGCAAATGCTTGCTCAGAGTTTGAAGGGCAGGGCAGTTTTCAGGGGTAAATATTGGGGAAAAGAAAGAGGAAGTAAGATTGGGTAGAGGAAGATGTTGATACATGATACAAGTCCAGCAAAGTCTCGGCTAATCCCTGGGGAGCTCCGGAGCAAATGTACTGGGCATTGCGCTGCGTCAGGAGACGTGGCCAGGATTTATACTCATGCCTTGCTGGCCACCAGACGTGGGCAGCTCCCCCTGGAAGGGCGTGACTTGGGCCAAGCAGCCCTCTGCAGCTGAGGCTTCCCTGAAAGAGCCGACACCTGGCCACACTGCCCTAGTGGGGCAGCAGGTGCCTCCTGGAAAGGACACACATCGGTGTCAGCACAACCATCGTGACTATCTTAAGCTCTGCTGCTCGTCCCTCCCCAGTAAAAACACATGCTGTCACAAAGTCTTCCAAAGTGCTGGCTCTTTCCCTGGCTTCACTCAGAGATGAGAACCATTCAGAGCAGTCGGTGCTCATGTGATGGGGGGATTACAAAGTGCCATCATGCTTCTGGGGTATGGCCTGGCCTGTCAGTGTCCCTCGAGGTGTCCCAGGCAGCCCTCTAGCTCCCTGCACCTGCCTGGCACTTGCTCTACCTCTGTTTCCACCCACTCCTGTGCTCCCTGCTTGGCCTTTCTGCTTTTTATCTTTTACATATTTTTAATGGTTGATATATTTTCCTTACTCTACTCTCACGTGTTTTCCAAATTTTAGTCAATGAGATTATATTACTTTGATAATGAAACAAAATTTTTTCTGATGTTTTATTATGCAAGTCTTCAAACATACAGCAGTGTTGGAAGAATTTTACAATGAAAGCCTGTCTGCCATTCACACTTAGCTGAGCTTGTATCACCCCCATCTATCCATCTGTCATCTCTTCCTCTATCCATCCGTCCCTACCCCCCTCCTCAAGCCATCCATCAGTCCATCTTATTTTTTGATGCATTTCAAATAAATTTCATTTCCCAATAAATATGTCAGCATGTGTATGATTAACTAGAGTTCAATATTGTTTTACTGTTTTATTCTTTTGAAGCAAAATTTACATAGCGTGAAATGCACAAGTCTGAAGGGCACCTTTGCTGAGTGTTGGCAAGCGTGTACTCCTGTGTGACACAAATCCCTGTCGAGATAGAGAACATCAGCAGCCTCCAGACAGTTCACTGTGCCTCCTCCCAGGCAGCTCTTGTCCCCTTTCTGCAAGTGTACCCACTATTCCAATTTTTTCTACCGTAAATTATCTAGCCTATTTTTAGAATTTCATATCTGAGAAAAATGAAAACAATTCACAAAAAGCATATACAAGAGTGTTCATAGCTGCTTAATCCATAATAGCCAAGACTGGAAGCAGTCCAGGTATCCATCAAGAGGAGGATGAGAAACCGAGGGTGTATTCACACAAAGGCATACCACTCAGCAACGGAAAGGAATGAAACGCTGATATTAGCAACAACATGGATGACTCTCAGCCATTCCTTAGGGCTTCCCTTATATCCACATGTCTTGTTGACTCCCAAAGCTAAAGAAATGATGGCTGCTCTGCAGTGTAAGAGAAGTTTATCCTAGGTTCTTGAGAAATGCCAAACATTAATATCAATAATGGCTCTCACTTGTGCCAGGTTCCTGTCTGCTGGCTGCCTGGGGTTATAGACCAAGAAGGTAGTGACTTCTGGACTGAGAATCCCAGGGCCAAGCAGGTGTCTCTTTACCTCTTTTGGGAGATACACCCTTAGAACTCCAAGGGGTGCTGACAGTTGCCTGCAGATGGCTTGTCCTCACATTCTTCTTATACGTTGCAGAAAAAGGAACGTGAACTCATCCTAAAAAGGTCAACAAATGCTTTTACGACTGGGAAGATGACCCACCCCCCAAACATCCCAAAGGAGCAGACCCCAGCAGGGACCTCTAATGCACCTTCAGTCTCAGTGAAACCTGAGGAGAAGCCTTCTGAAAGCAAAAAGACTTACAACAGCATCAGCAAGATCGACAAAATGTCCCGAATTGTATTCCCAGTCTTGTTCGGCACTTTCAACTTAGTTTACTGGGCAACCTATTTGAATAGGGAGCCGGTGATTAAAGGAGCTGCCTCTCCAAAATGACCCACCGCGCTCCCAAACTCAAAGAGAGCCATACTCCCAGCGAAGCTGTACCACGGAGGGCTTGAGTACAGAGGGCCTCTCCACGTTGGGGCACTCTCTTTCAGGAACTTTTTGCATGTTTAATAATATGTACAATTAATATTGCCTTGATGTTTCTATATGTTACTTCAGATGTTTCAAAGATGTCACATTGGTAAATAAAGCAAACAACTTTCTAGAAAAACAGGAGACGATGATTGACACTCAGATACTCAGTATCTTACATTGATAGTTTACAAACAAGATAAGTCTATTTTTAACTGCTCCAAGGGTTACCTAATGATGTTTTCTATACTTCCAATGTCATTTCATACAAATTTTCCCAGCAAAGAAATATTTTAGGAATGCTCCATGGTTATTACTTGACCAACTCTTGCAAGAAACAAAGATCACAAAGAGCACATTTTTCATTACGAGGACACTTGGACATTTATGTACAAAATGAATTGCCTTTGATAATTCTTACTGTTCTGAAATTAGAAAAGTTCTGCATGATCTTACATGAAGAAATAGAGTAGGCAAACATTTATACAGACAAATTTAATAACGGAAATATATAGTATGTTAGATCAACAGATAAAATATTTCCCTGGGGAAAAGTTTACTTAAAAATTCTTTTTTTTCCCCCTTTGGAAAATAAATTTATTTCTCACCCCACCCACACCTCCCACTAACCAAGAAAGAAAAGACGACGTGAAAACGAAGAGATGTATGATGACATTCTCGGCACTTGGCCTGTACGTTCGCTGTCTCTGAAACACTGACCACCTCTCCCTGCAGCCAGCGTGTAGTGCTTCAGTGGTGAGACGTTGTAATTGAGTTGTTTTCCATTTTATTTCCATGTATGTATTTCATGATTGACTTATGGCTCTGTTAGCTTTTGTATATGAATCTTAAATGTTCATTAAAAAATAAAAAATGAACTGATCTTGTGGGCCTAAATCACTGTTTTTTAAAAATTTTATATTTTGGTAGACTTAATTCTTAAAAATGACATAAAGGACACCCATCATGAAAATGCTGCTAGGGAAAAAACAAAACAAAACAAAACTCTTGGCAGCTCCCCTCTGGTCCAATCTAATTCTATAGAGTAATAGTTGGGAGAAAACAGTGGGGATGTTAGCAGCCTCCTCGCAGAGGTTTTTCCAAGTTCTTGGTGATCATCAGGAAAATTTCAGGATGCACCACGCAAGCCAAGCAAGAGACAGTTTTTTTTTTTTTTTTTTTCATTTTTATTTTTTACTGAAAACAAAAGTATACTCTGTCAAGAGGAAGAGGGCTTGAAAAGAGGAGCTGCACTGGGAGGAAGTGGTTTGTCTTTTGAGGTTTTACTAATTGAGGGGAGGAATACTCAAGGCTAACGGGTTGACTTTTACTAAAACATTGGGTAGTGATTCCCATTTTCAGACTTTATATGGTGGTTTTGGAACTGTCATAGCAATCTCAAGGGCAAAGAAATTGTAAAACCTCAATGTCAATGATATTGTAATTGGCCAAAGTTCATGTAAGGTGTCAGAGACAGCTGACAAGCCTGCCGAAGCTGGTTCTTGTCTGCAATTATCAGCCCCTGTAGTTAGCTTCTGCTTGAGGTTTCTACTTTAACACCTGCAGCCAATCTGCAAGCCCCCACATCCAGTCTCAGCCCTGTCTCCTAGTCTCCTAGTCTAACAAGCATAAAAGGTAAAACGCGACATTCTTTTCCATCACATATCACTCAGTGGTGCAGTGCCGTTGGGCTTCTACTTGATAGAATCTTCTCAGGGTGTTTCTGGGGTGGGTGCTTGCTGTTGGCAGGGTGACTACCCTGGTTCTTTAAATATGCACAGATTCCATTGCCCCTTCTATAACTGGTTTCAGGATCTTACAAATGGCAGGGTAAGGGTCAGCAGAAAAGGTGCTCCTAAGGGCTCACACAAGAAATATTTCCCTATTACAAATGATGATATACTTTGGAATAATGTTTGTGCTTTCTGTTACACCACAGCATAAAACCCACCAAAACAAAAAACAAACCCCTAAGCCTCAATATGAAGCTCCTGTTTCCATTTACTGTTTAGATACATTTTTCTAATACAGTCTGCAGTTTAGCTTTGCACTGTAGTTTGTCGAAAAATATACTATCAGTTATGTCCAGACGGCTACATGTATAAATACCCACCTTGAACACTTCAAATATAATGGAAAATGATGCCTTCCATATAAGGTTGTAGTAATTTTCTTCACCAGTTCCAGTTTTTGTTACAGAAAACCCCCAGTGAGCTCCAGTTTGAAGATCTGCCTATTGTATTTACACGCTGCTGAACCTTAAAGCTGATGAATATTTAGCAAAAAATATATTAGTTTTCTGCTCTTTGAGTTTGTATTGTAGGTATTTCAGTGTTTGTTATTTTTAATGAGAACATAATAAAGAATCACCTTGGGGAAAAATGATAACAAGGCAAGAAATAAAAATTTCTGAAAATAATTATAAATTATTGTGTCCTACTTTTAGAACCAGGGTATTTAAATGTATCTCTTTTGACATCACCATAAATAGAATGAGAGGAGAGACTAATAAGTCAGTAATCAGCATTACTTCTGTACTTTTTCAGGAATCTAAGGGCCTAACTAGGGCAAGCCTTGGTTAACATTGGCCTAAGAGTGGGTTTGTATACAATAATTGGATTCAAATGCTTCTGGAGTAACTGTCAAAGTTAAAACAGCACAGCAAACATCCCTGTTGAAGATTGACAAGGAGCTTGTAAGTCTTCGGACCTGTTTGTCATGTTAACACCTTAGAAATAATGCTCTATGTCTCTCATGGGACAAGTTATGGGAAATAGGTACGGTAAATGAGTATTCTGTATTTTACAAATGGGGTTACCGCAATGCAAAGAGGTTAATCCATTGGCTTCAAATCATATCACAAGTTAGGAGAACATGCAGGCCTAGATTCCAGTTCTCATAGTTTCTAACTCAGAGTTCACAATGTCATGCAAGTGCTTCCAGACGGAAGTTGACTTAGAACAAAATTATAACCTAAAATGGAAAATCTTGCTTCAAGCCCTGGTTGAATGATTATCTATTAAGAATGCCCTAGGGACATTATTTTTACACTGGAAACATGACCTTTAAGTCTGTCCTTTCTTATATGAAATCTGTGCTTCTCTGATCTTAGAAACCTGTCTTGATGGAATGGACCTATGTTAGGGTAGCACTTCCCCCTCTACCCCCAGAGAGAGGAGAAAGAGAGAGCGAGAGAGAAGCACTGATTGACTGGAGCCAAGTACCTGGGTGTGATTGCTCCTGTCAGCCTCGATGTGAATGATTATGGTGACTGTGTCAGAAGGTGACTGCCTCAAGGGGAGGCATAACTGACTGTGACACTGAGTCTTCAATCAACATTAGCATCCATTGTAAGAACTAGCTTCAAATCAAAAAGAACCTTTTCTTTGGAAAATTGGAAATGCCACAGTTTGCTCAGTGAAAACAGTATTTTAAATATTTAAAAATTAGCCTTAATTTTTTTTTATAATACTAGCACATCTGGAACAATCAGTGCCACGAGCAAACATGGTGAGTATTTGAATATGAATTACTCTGATCACTGCAATTACTTGCCAGGTTTGCAGTGATATAAGATAATTCTTTTGAAGTGTGCAAAAAGGTTCATCTCATCAAAGGTGTTTGCATGATTATCTGTTTGTCACTGTCATTTTCAATAGACAATCTCAACCCTAAACTCAAATGCTCTGTAGCTGATTTTAAAATGAGCCTGAGTTCTTTATGGAAACCTGTGATTCAAACAATATTTACTGTTCAAAGTATTTCTAATACAAAAGTCTAAAGAATTATTCAGGAAAAAAGTCTGAAGAAATGATTTTACTTAGCTTTTCTGAATTCAAATTGAAAAACAAATAAAACCAAGGATCAGATGCTATATTTTACAATGTAAGACCTTACAATGGAAAATTTGAAATGAGCTGTAATTGACCCTATATACTAATTTAAGTCCAATTTATTCCACATTCTTCATGTTGCTACCACTGTCTCCTTAGCAGCCAGCATTATTCCAGGCCAGTGGTAGGTGCTCAGTGAATGTGAACTGACTGAGGGAATAAATACTGGAAAGTTGGTGGTCTGGATCTGTTAAAACTCAGTCAGGTTGGGATTGCAAATTGGTGATTGCATTCTACCCAAAGGAAATATTTTTTTAAGAATTTATAAAGTAAACATTCCAGAGATTTTTATAAAATCCATAGTTGACCTAATAGCACTGGGAACACAGTCCCACATGGTGATGATTGTCTGGGCTTGAGTGACAGGCTGATCCTTTAGGTATGATGACCATGTAAATTTATCATTCAGATATGAGACTTCCATAATGGTGGACTGAGGTCCTCAATAAATCCTCTCCCCTGCAAAAACAATTGAAACACTAGCAAGTATCAAAAAGCAAACATTTCAGACCCCATTTCTACAAAATATAAACAAATAAAAAATTATCTGGGTATGGTGGCATGTGCCTATAGTCCCAGCTACTCAGGAGGCTGAGGTGGGAGGATGGCTTGAGTCCAAGAGTTCAAGGCTGCAGTGAGCTATGATCACACCACTGCACTCCAGCCTGGGGGACAGAGTGAGACCCTGTCTCAAAAAAATAAACAAAGGAACAAAAGGGAACATTACAAAACTCTGGAAATACAACCAAAGGCATACAACCAATTAAAAGCATTCATTGAAGAAAAACTACTCATTGTCAATAAGAACAGTGAGGTCTATGCCATTTTAACTTGGAGATATTACTATCTCTGTACTGGGTCCTTGGCCTAGAACAATGAAGACCATCATCCTTGCTGCCACCAGGGAGGGATGATTTGATTTGGGATGCTACAAAATGCCCCATTCTCAAGGTTCTGTCCCTATTTGACCTGACTTAGAGCTCCATGGGAAAGTTCTATTCCCAGGGCATTGTTGAAAACAACAGCAATCAGCATCAGTTGGGGAAGGTGAACATTGCCACTTCCCAAGACAGTGATATCAGCTGGAGTAAGAGAGAGACCAGCCAAAAGTGTAAAGAAGGATTTAGGGAATCAGATCTAGTTCATAGTGGGCTATGAAAATCTCTGACATGCTCCTAAGGATCCAAAAGCCTGTGTGTACATGCAGGGCTGTGTGAACAGTCAAGAAAGAGCAGAGAGAGTCCTACTTACTTACTCATCCCTGGCTGACCTTGAGGCTCTGTGAAACCAAAAAGTGAAAGACAATGAAGACTTTTAATCTGCCTGAACTTTGAAGGTGTGCTCCAAACCACACACACATTCCTATGGCAAAGGCTGGAAAACTTACTGCCGTGAAGCATGTAAGGAAATATTGTGACCAATCATTGACTCGCCCCTAAGCTGTGCTAACACAAGGGTGACTACTAGGAAGCCAGGACTGAAAATACAAGAACTAAAACAAACAGAGACTTCAGTATAGGGAATGCAGACATTACCAACTAGTCCAGGAAAGTCATTAAACAAGCAAACAAATCCTACCCTCAACAACAGCAATAAAATACAATAACAATAAATGGTAGTGGGGAAGGGATGATCAGATTTCAAAGGTATTAATTATGTATGTCTACTGTTTCCAGGTTTCAACAAATATTAGATGTGCAAAAAAAAAAAAATAAGGAAGTGCAGCCTATACACAGCTTCTCCTCAGAAGATGAGGAGAGAGATAAAAGGGAGGGAAAATATTTGAAGAAATATTGGTCAAACTTCCCAGAATTTATTAAAAATATTAATATATACTTCTAAGAGGCTCAAATAACTCTGAGTATAGTAAACTTAAAGAGATACACATCTGGTTACACCATAATCTAATCTAATCTAACCTAATCATAAAATGCTGAAAGCCACAAAGACATAGAATCTTGAAAGCAACAAGGGAAAAGAGACTGATCATGTACAAAGGATCCTCAGTAAGATTAACAGATGTTTTCTAATCAGAAACCATGGAGCCCAAAAGGCACTAGGATGACATATTCAAAGTGCTGAAATTGGGGAACCCACTTCATCAACCAAACTTTCTATAGTAAGCAAATTATCCTTCCAAAACGCAAGTGAAATAAAGACATTTCCAGGTAAATAAAAACGGAGAGAATTCATCTGTGGTAGATCTACACAATAAGAAATTCCAAAGGAAGTATTTCAGGTTGAAAAGAAATGACATTAGATGGTAACTTGAATTCACACAAAGAAAGGAAGGACGCTAGTAAATATAATACAAAATGTAAAAATACTGTTTACTCTTTTCTTCTCTTAACTAATTTAAAAGATAATTACATGAAACAATAATTACAAAAATATATTATTGAATTTATAAGCATTAATTTATATGACAATATCACAATGGGAGGAAAATATGGCATTATAATGTAAGAAAATTTTGATATACTATGGAAATTAAATTAGTAATAATCTGAACTAAATTGTTTTAAGGTAGGGTGCATATTTAATCTCCAGAGCAACCACTAAGAAAATAAGTAAAAGTAATGAACAATCCAACAAAGAAATTAAAATTGTGTACCAGAACACATCTAACACAAAAGAAGACAGAAAAGATGTAACATAGGCATAAGTAGGATATAAAATATAGATAAGTCAAATTGCAAAATGACAGCTGCAAATACAACCATATTGATAATTACATTAAATGAAAATATATTAAGTAGTCCGATGAAAAGACAGAGATTGTCAGACTAGATTGATGAACAAGGATGTGACCATCCATGTTCTGTCAATAAGAGATGCATTTTAGATTCAAAGATAAAAGTAGATTGAAAATAGAAGGATAGAAAAGATATGCCATCCAGACAATAACCAAAAGGGTGCTAGAATGGTTATACCAAGATTAGAAAAATTATGTTAATATAAAAAATATCACTAGAGACAAAGAGGAACATTTCTAAATGATAAACAGTCAATTCATGTGGAAGATATAACAATTAAAAACAGATATGTACTTAACAACAGAGCCTCAAATATATGAAGCAAAAACTCACAGAACTGAAGGGGGAGATATACAGCAGTTATATATTGAAAATTTCAGTATTCCACGTTCAATAATTGATGAAACAACTAGACAGAAAATCAGCAAGGGTATGGAAGGCAAAAAAACCCCACTATCAACCAACTTGATCTAACTAACAACTATAGAACACTTGATCCAACAACAGAATACATACACATTCTTTCCAAGTACATATGGCCCATTTCCCTGGGATAGAGGATTTTTTTGGCCATAAAACAGGTATTAATAATTTAAAGAGACTGAAATCATACAAAGTTAGTTCTCAAAAATAATGGTAATAAATTGGGAATTTATTGCTCAAACCAGGATGCTTTTAAGAGGGGCATAATACTACTACTTAAACCAAGACAACTGGCATAAATCAAAGTTGTCTTGAGCAAGTCAGGACATGTGTTCGTCCTGCCTTTGGAAGGGAATCCATCATACTGTTGCCCACAGTTCCCGCCATACAGATGCTTTAGTCATTGTGAAGCCTGCCTCACCCTGCAAGCCTTTGAGTTTGCAATGCCTCTACTAGACCAATTTGAATTGGGTTATTGCAGGAAACATACACTTTATTTTCAAGTGAATTAATCTTAAATTCCACCATGCCCTGTGCTATTTTTATATCATTTTTCAGACACAGAACATTACATTCTCATAATCATGCATAATTAAGAATATACCTTCTTCTCAAATATACATGGAAAAGCTGCAAAATTAATCACTTAGTAGGTCACTTATCAATATTAAAAATATCAGTATATAATGTAGAAGTTTTATAAAATAACACTCCGACTGTAAGTAATAATAGTATTTTTTAAAAACTCAAAAAAGTTCTCTTCCAACTAGGAATTTAAAAATTCTTCTACTAAATAACAGGATGAAAGGGAGATATAAAAATTCTGTGACATTTCTAAAAATCAAACATAATTTAAAATTACACATAAAACTTTATGAGATATAAGAAATCATTGTCAAAACTAATGTGGAGCTTTTCCTTTATATTTTTTTAGTAGTTTTACAGTTTAAGGTCTTATATTTTAGTCTTTATTTTGAGTAGATTTTTGCATATGTTGTGAAACACGGGTCCAATTTCATTCTTCTGCCTGTGAATATCCAATTTACCCAACACCACTTATTGCAGAAACTGTCCTTTTCCCATTATATGTTCTTGGCAACTTTGTCAAAAATGAATTAGCCATGAATGCGCAAGTTCATTTCTGGGCTCTTTATTCTGTTCTATTGGTCAATGTATCTGTTTTTATGCCAGTGACATACTATTTTAATTACTGTAGCTTTGTAAAATGTTTTGAAATCAGGGAGTGTGATGCCTCCAACTTTGTTCTTTTTTTCAAAATTGCTTTGGCCATTCTGTGTCTTTTGTAGTCCTGTGTGAATTTTTGGATTTTTTAAATTTCTGTGACAAATGTCATTGGATTTGTTATAGGGATTGTGTTGAATCTTTACATTGCTTTGGGTAGTATAGACTTTTTTCTTTTTAATTTCAGAATATTACAGGGTATAAATGATATATATATATATATATATATATTGCCTCTGCACCACCCAAGTCGGAGCTACAAACATGTCCAGCCCCGAGATATCATGCACCGTACACATTAGGTGTGAATTTACCCATCCCCTCCTCCCCCTCCCACCTGCCAAGTGCCCTACGAATGTTACTTCCATATGTACACATAGTGTTGATCAATTAGTACCAGTCTAATAGCGAGTGCATGTGGTGATTGTTTTTCCATTCTTGTGATACTTCACTTTGAAGAATGGGCTCCAGCTCCATCCAGGATAATACAAGAGGTGTTAGTTCATCATTGTTTCTTGTAGTCGAGTAGTACTCCATGGTATACATACACCACATTTTATTAATCCACTTACGTACTGACGGACACTTGGGTTGTTTCCACATCTTTGCAACTGTGAATTGTGCTGCTATGAACATCCACGTGCAGATGTCTTTGTTATAAAATGTCTTTTTTTCCTTTGGATAAATACTCAGTAGCGGGATTGCTGGATCAAATGGTAGTTCTACTTTGAGTCCTTTGAGGTAGCTCCATGTCAATTTCCATAGAGGAAATTTGCAATCCCACCAAAAGTGTAAAAGTGTTCCCATTTCTCTGCATCCACTCCAACATTTGTTGTTTTGGGAGTTTTTGATAAAAGCCATTCTTACTGGAGTTAAGTGATATCACATTGTGGTTTTGATTTTCATTTTCCTGTTGATTAGAGATGTTGAAATTTTTTTCATATACGTCTTGGCCATAAGTCTGTCTTCTTTTGAAAAGTTTCTATTCATTTCCTTTGCCAACTTTTTATGGGATTGTTTGATTTTTTCTTGCTGATTTTCCTAAGTTCTATATAAGTTCTACTTATCAGCCCTTTACCAGATGTGTATCATGCAAATATTTTCTCTAATTCTGTCAGTTCTCTATTTGCTCTCATCATAGTTTCCTTGACTATACGGAAGCTTTTTAATTTGATCAAGTCACATTTATTAATTTTTGTTGTTGCTATGATTGCCTTTGGGGTCTTCGTCATAAATTCTTTCCCTAGGCTAATGTCTATAAGAGTTTTTCCAACATTTTCTTCTAGAATTCTTACAGTTTCATGCTGTAGGTTTATGTCTGTTATCCATTGTGAGTTGATTTTTTAAGAGGTGAGGTGCAGATCCTCTTTCAGTCTTCTACATGTGGCTATCCAATTTTCTCAGCACCATTTATTGAATAAGGATTCTTTTCCCCAGTGTATGTTTTTGTCTGATTTGTCAAACATCAAATGACTATGTGAGGATTGTTTTATATTTGGGTTCTCAGTTTTGTTCCATTGGTCTATGTCTCTGTTCTTGTTCCAGTACCATGCTGTTTTGGCTACTATATCCTTGTAGTATAGCTTGAAGGTAAATGGATGCCTCCCAATTTGTTCTTTTTGCTTAAGATTGCTTTTGCAACACAGGGTCTTCTCTGGTTCCATATGAATCATAGAATTATTTTTTCTAGATCTTCAAAAAACATTATTGGTATTTTAATAGGGATTTCATTGAGTTTGTAGATCACTTTGGGTAGTGTAGACATTTTAATAATGTTTATTCTGTCAATCTACAAACATGGTATGGTATGGTTTTCCATCTGTTTACATCCTCTGCTATTTCCTTCCTCAGTGTTTCATAGTTCTCTCTGTAGAGGTCTTTTACCTCCTAAGTTAAATATATTCCTAGGTATTTTATTTTCTTTGTTGCTATTGTGAAGGGTATTGAGTCTTTGATTTGGATCTCAGTTTGACTGTTGTTGGCATATATGAATGCTACTGATTTGTATACATTGATTTTGTAACCTGAGACTTTGCTGAATTTATCAATTCCAGTAGTCTTATGGAAGAATCTTTGGGGTTTTCTAGATATAAGATGATATCATCAGCAAAGAGCAATAGTTTGATCTCTTTTGCCCACATTTGGATTCCTTTGGTTTCCCTCTCTTGTCTGATTGCTCTGGCTAAGACTTCCAGAACTTTTGAATAGAAGTGGTGATAGAGGGCAACCTTTCTGGTTCCAGTTCTAAGAGGGAATGCTTTCAATTTTTTCCCATTCAATATGATGTTGGCTGTGGGCTTGTTGTATGTGGCTTTTATTGTTTTTAGGTAAGTCCTGTCTGTGTCGATTTTGTTAAGCATTCTTATCATAAAATGGTGCTGAATTTTGTCAAATGCTTTTTGTGCATGTACTGAGAGGATCATACGGTCTTTGTTTTTACTTCTATTTATGTGGTGAATTACATTTATAGTTTTGGCTATGTTGAACCATTCCTGCATTTCTGGAATGAAGCTCACTTGGTCGTGATGGATTATTTTGTTGATAAGCACCTGAATTTGGTTTGCTAGGGTTTTATTGAGAATTTTTGCATCTATATTCATAAGGGATATTGGTCTGTAGTTTTCTTTTTTGTTGAGTCCTTTCCTAGCTTTTGTGTCAGGGTGATGTTGGCTTCATAAAACCTATTGGGAAGGATTCCTTCCTTCTTGATGTGGAATAATTTCTGCAGGATAAGCACCAGTGCTTTGTAGGTCTGGTAAAATTCAGGTGTGAAACTATCTGGTTGGGGACTTTCTTTGTAGGACTTTTTTTATTGCTGCTTCAATTTCTGTACTTGATATTGGTCTGTTCAGGAACTCTATTTCATCCTGATTGAGCATGGGGAGGCTGTGTGTTTATAAAAATTTGTGCATTTCCTCCACCAGTTTGAGTTTATGTGTGTAGAGATTTTTATTGTACTTACAGATGATATTTTGTATTTCCATGGTATCAGTTCTGATTTCTCCTTTTTCAATCCTGATTGTGTTTATTAGAGTCCTTTCTTTTCCGCTTCTAGTTAACGTAGCAAGGGATGTGTCAATTTTATATTTTCAAAGAGCCAACTTTTTGTTTTATTAATCTTCCACATAGTTTTTTGTTATCAATTTTATTTAGTTCTGCTCTGATCTTTGTTATTCCTTTTCTTCTGCTAGGTTTGGTTTGCTCATTTGTTTCTAGTTCTTTGAGATGATTCATTAGATTTTTGATTTGTGATCTTTCTGTCTTTTGGATGTAGGCATTGATGGCTATAAATTTTCCTCTCAGGACTGCTTTAGCTGTGTCCCTCAGATTTTGATAACTTGTGTTCCCTTTATCATTTAGTTCAAAGAATGTTTTCATTTCCATCTTAATTTCCTCCTTAACCCAATAATTGTTCAGCAGTAGGTTATTTCATTTGCATATCTTTGTGTCAAGATGAGTGTTTCTGTTGGAGTTGATTTCTAATTTTATTCCGCTATGGTCTGAGAAGATGCATGGTATAATTTATATATTTTTAAAAATTTGTTGAGAAATGTTCTGTCGCCTAGGATATGGCCAATCTTAGGGAATGTCCCATGAGCTCATGCAAAAATGTGAATTCAGTGGTTTTGGGGGAGAATGTTCTGTAAATGTCAGTCAGGCCCATTTATTCTACAGTTCTGTTTAAGTGTATCTTTTGTTTATTTTCAGTTTGGAGGATCTGTCCTGTTCTGTCAGAGGGCTGTTGACCTCCCCAGCTGTTACAGTGCTGCTGTTTATCATTTTGTTTTGATCAGATAGGATTTGCTTTATGAATCTGGGTGCACCTGAGTTGGGTACATAAATATTTGGAATTGTTATGTCTTCTTGTTGATTCTTCCCCTTACCATTATGTCATGACCATCTTTATCCTTCATTACTTTTGCTGAAGACTGAGTTATCTGAAATAAGAACTGCTATACCAGCTTTCTTTTGGTTTCCATTTGCGTGGAATATTGTTTGCCACTCCTTCACCTTGAGTCTGAATGAGTCCTTGTGGGTTAGATATGTTTCCCGAAGACAGAAGATACTTGGCTTGTGTATACTTATCAGTTTGGCCTGCCTATGTCTCTTCAGTGGGCAGTTCAAGCCATTCACATTTATCAAAACTGCACATTTTGTCTCATAACTATGTACAATTATTATTTGTCAAGTTTTAAAAAGGGGAATTAGAAACCAAAAATTCACCTGGGTGTGGTGGCTTCAGGCCTGTAATCCCAGCTGTCTGCAAGGCCATGATAATTGTGGTATTTCAAACCAGTAGGGCAAAATTGAGCTTCTGAATTAGTAGTGTGGAAAGACTTGGATAGTCATTTGGAAAATAGTAAAATTACATTGTACCTCACATATTACATAAGGGTATGATTCAGATAGATCAGAGTTATAAATGTAAAAAAGAAAATCACATGGGTACCAGAAAAAATCATGGGCAACTTCTTTTATAACTTATGTATAAGGGAAAGCTTTCTAATTATGTTCCCAAATCCAGATGCAATAAAATATTAATTTGGAGAAATATGTTTAAAAATTCCATGATGAGAAAAATGTAATAAAAATCAAAAGACAAATGGCAAATTGGAAGAAATTATTTGCAACATGTACCACAGAAAAATACCTAATATCTATAAACATGTAAAATTTGAGGACAAAATATGAAGAAATCCGATAGAAAATTGTGCTAAGGACAAGAAAAGATAATTTACTAAAGTATAAAATGGCCCTAAATATTTTTAAATGTTTAATATTACCATAATAATAAGAAAAACGCATGTTAGAACTATGTTGAGATATCATTTCTCACTGCTTATATTGGTAAAATTTAATATATTTAAAAGTACACTTTATTGGCAATCTTATGGAGAAGGAGATACCATCTCTCATTGGTAGTGGGAATGAGAAATGAAGAAAATTTTTCTATGTAAAGGAAATTTGGCAACATCTGACTGAGCTACACGTACAGTACACCCTTTTACCTAGAAATCCCACTTCTAGGAATTTTCCCTGACGATACTTCTCCAACAGTATGAAAACAGGCATTCACAAGCTTGTGTGATTCAGCATTATATGCATTTGCAAAATTTCAGAAACTTCTAAAATACCCCAATGAAGTAAACCGATTAAAAATTATGATATTTCCACATAATAAAGTGCTATGCAGCTATGTAGAAAGGATAAGTAAGAGCTACATTAGCAGGTATATTTCCAAGGTACATTATTGAAGAAGTTAAGAAACAGCATATAAAAGTTTTATATAGTATGCAATGTTTTATGTCAGAAAGAAAGGGAAATGAGAAGATAGTTATTCGTCTGTTTATTTTTGTAAAAATAAAGCAGAAATTAATGAAATGTTTTATATAGAAGAGGCGTGTGTGTGTGTCTGTGTGTGTGTGTGTGTGTGTGACAAGAGCAAGTAGGAGTGATGGGAAGGAAGGACACTGATCTGGGTATTCCTTATTTCACTTTGCATAGTTTTGATTTTTGGAATCATGTTAAAAATTTTACATATTCAAAAACAAAATTAGATCTACAATAATGGGGAAAAGCCCTAAAGTTGAATACAAGTAGAAACAAATGTATTCAGTTCTAGTTTAAATCAATGGCATAACCACATTGAAGGAAAAAAAAAACTATACCAAACAACTTTTGATCATAGTATTACCCTCTCATAGTCTTAGCTAAAGGGGGGAGCAAAAAGATTTGAAAACAAATCCTGACATCAACTTAGAGGCCCTCTTTTCAGAGTAGCATGGTTACTGTGATTCTGAAACTACATAGTGTGTAGTATTGTAGGTGAAGCAACTTAAAAAATGTATTAATTTTGTTGAAAACGGGGAATCTCACCATGGAAGGAGAGAGTTACAAATAGAGAATGTGTGAAGGCAAGGAAGAACCTATGGGAAACATTAGTATATACTCATTAATTCCAATATATAATAGTATTATTATATCATAATACATATGGCTTTGTCCTCTAAAAGGCCTCAAAGCAATAATGCTCCAGAATAATTAGATCTTGGTTTCTAAGTATAATTCTCCATTAAAAGGAACCAGGGAAAAATTTTGGATTCAAGGGCTGGGAAAAGAAATTATGAGAGAGGCTTGACAATCATGTTGCTCCAGAAAGTAGGAAAAATGGCAACTCTGTGAGGTGAAGGATGTGTTGACTGGATTGTGGTAACCATCTCACAATGCATGCATATATCAAATCATCATGCTGTGTGCCTTAAATATACGAAATTTTATTTGTCTATTATACCTCAGTAAACCTGGGGAAAACTTTAAAACTTTTTTAAAGATAAAAATACTGAGATGAATCTCAAAAAAAAAATATATTAGGGACAGGCTAAAAAGCAGTTAGAGGTCAGCCTGAAGAGGCTCCTATTGTCTAATTCTTGAATAATTCAAGAATAACAATAAATAATGACAGTAATGGATTAAAATGCATTGAATAAAACAAGAAACCGTGAGTCCATATCGAAAACAACAATAGAGGAAGAGGGAGAGTGCTTCCTGACAGAACAATACCAACAAGTAAATGTAGAGGAATAATCAAGCTAGAAAATCACCATTCACAACCAGCAGGCAAGAATCACCAATGCATATTAAAACTAAAATAGTTAAATGTTCTCAAATAATTTCCCTAAAGAATAATTAACAATTTAAAAAGAAAAAAATGAACTTTACAGTGGTGAAACCTGGCAAATACCAACTTAACTAAGTGATCATTGTGACCCACAATAGGACAAACCAACATTGTGTGCCTGCTAAGGGGAGGTACTGAGAAAAGCAACATTAACGTATGTCATATTCCTGCCAAAAATATATAACCTGAATCTGATCATGAGGAAACAGCAGACAGACTCACACTCAGGTGCATTTTACAAAAAAAAAATCTTATGTCTACTGAAACTGTCAATGTTGTGAAAGATCAAAAAGTCCAAAAAATAAAAAAAATAAAAAAACAACTTGTTCCAGATTAAAAACAGGGACAAAGGGATGCAATACCTAGTGAAATGTGTGATCCCAAATGGCATCTTAGACTATATAGGAAAGATGCTATTGAAGATGTTATCGGAACAACTAGAAAAATTAGACTATGGGCTATAGACAAGATAATATTACATAGAAATTTTTGCATTATTTTCATAATTTCTTTGTAAGCTTGTAAATATTTCAGAGAGAACAGTAGGAAAATTGGGGAAAAACTTACAAGCTGATTTATACCCAGAAGTGCAAACAACCTAGGATAGCAAAAACAAAAACTCAGAGTTAAGAAAAATTAAAGCTATAGTAATTTGTAAAAGTGTGGTATGGGTACAAATATAAATAAATAGGTAAAGAGAACAGAGTCCAGAAAAAGATGCATAGATACATGGTCACCTGATTTATGTAAATTTATTGGTAACAGGATGGTGTTTTAGAAAAGTCATTCTAGATCAATTAGTTACCTATCTGTATGAAAATAAGCATTGGCTCATAAATAAAATCACATACTAAAATTAATTAGGAGTGAAGCCTAGTCTTAAAAGAGGAACTTTCTTCTGAAGCCTTTAGAAGAAAACATAGTAGACTATCTTTATGACCTTTGAGTAGGCAATGATTTGTTAAATAGGACACAAAGCAATAACATTGATAAAAGACACTATTTGGAAAATGTCAAGGCACACAACCAACTGAAAGAAGATACTCATCACATATATATTAAAGGACTCATTTTTTAAAAAAGAGCTTCTACAAATAAAAAGAAGGCAAAAGGGCTAGCTTAAAAATGGGCAAATTACTTAAATGACACTTCATAAAAGAAGATATTCAATGGCTGGTAAGAATTTGAAATGAGTTCCATGAAATTAAAGCCAGAATGAAATATCAGAGTGGCGATAATTAAAAAGAATGGCAAGGCCACATTTCCTCCAGACTGTGTGTGGAACTCAAGTGTAGCCAATGGGTGGTAAATGGATACAACTGCTTTGGAAATCTCTTTAGTAATATTTATGATCGCTAAACATATGCCTTTCTTGTCATCTAGAGATTCTATTTTAGTCAGATAAGCAAGTACAATAAGGACATATGGCTTCCAAAAGATGTGTACAGGAATATTTACATCAGCTTTTATTCATTAATATCACAAGGTTTCAAAC
This sequence comes from Lepilemur ruficaudatus, assembly GCA_963574885.1. NCBI lineage: Eukaryota > Metazoa > Chordata > Mammalia > Primates > Lepilemuridae > Lepilemur > Lepilemur ruficaudatus. Next base: position 58,557 of record CAUYRT010060536.1, read on the forward strand.
AACCCAGATGTCCATTGGCATGGTAACCAATAAATAAATGTGTGGTATATTCACACAAACTACCACGTGCAGCAATAAAAAATAATGAATGACTGCTACATGCAGCAATGAGGGTGCATCTCACTGACATTACACTGGGTGAGAGAAACTGGACATTAAATAGATTATGATACATGACTGTATATGAGGGGCAAGAGCAGACAAAACCAGTCGATTGTGACAGAAGATGATAGTTGATTAGATGGCCCAGCCACTGGGAAGCAGTACAGAGGAAAACGTTATATAATACAGGGCGTCCCAAAAGTCTCCATTCAAAGGAAACATTTTGTGAAATTTTGTAATGAATATTTTGTAAATGTACATTTAGCTACAATTTCCTACTTTCCCTATGTATGGGTACTTTTGAGACATTCTGTAATTATATATGCTATATGTAAAAATCTGGATGATATTCACATACCTATGGTATATACACGTGTAAAAATTCACTGAGCAATCCTTTTGAGATAAGTGTATTTTGTGGTATGTGTATTATCCTTCCATAATATTTTTTTAATTGACGAAGGAAAGGTGTTTTTATAAAAAACGAAACTATAAAACATCATACAATGCAGAAGTATAATTTCGGGAGTGGGAGAGACTTTACGCAAACCAGAAAACTCAGAAGCCACAAAGAAACAGGTGTCACGTTCAGCCGCGCGGTGGCCCTGCTCCGGGGAGCCGCAGGAGGGCAGGAGGTGAGCTGGGCTGTGAGAGGAACCCGGAGCCGCAATTCTCCCAGGAGCCGCAGGAGGGTCCCGTGGACAAGGCAGCCAGTCTCCCGCCCCTCTGCTAGCTTCCCGCCTCCTGCAGACGCCAGCCCAGGTCTTCCCCGGAAACCTCCCTAAAGCCCAAACTCCAAGCAGCACGCAAGCGGGAGCACGTTCCACACTCACAGAAGTGTATGTTCTCTGGTTTTGTGGATCGATCCCCAATCCTTACCTTTTAGGATTAAGCACCAATCTTGCGGGGGCTTCTTTTTCCCTTACTTTTTATTCCCCCTCCTTTTCCTGCGAGCTAGGGTGAGGAGATGTAAATCCCGCCTGCCCAAGTGGAACTGTCAACTTCTCTGGTGCTGAGGACAGAAGCTGAGGCAGGACGGAGGGGGCGCATTGCGCATGCTCCGCAAAGCATCCTCGCCTGTCAGCCTGGGCAAGGGAGGAAAATCAAAGTCTGGTAGCTTGTCCTTTGAAGATTCTTGACCTTGCATTTTGCTTTCACCACTTACGGCCAGAAAGCTTGCTTTTAATTTTCCCTTCCTCTCAATCCATTTAGCTTTAAAAAAAAATTCTTGTTCCAGGAAAGGGGGCTTTTTCCAAGGTAAAATGTTCCGGTCTACCAAGCTGACCCACTAAGTTTAATACATGGAGCAAAGCATTTCAAACGCCAGAAGATATCAGGTTGCATTCATTCATAATAATAGTATATTGAACATGCAAGAAAGGAAAAGAATAAAGAGCACAGGGATGTAAAAAGAGCATCACATTTTCTCGGCCACTGATTGAATTGTTAAAAAAAAAATTTCAGGACACTTCTCATTATACTGATATTTTACAAAATCATTCAAGTACTCGCATGTTTCTATTATTAACAACTTGTAAGTATTTTTACTCATGATCAAAAAATAAAGAATATGGTAAGGAGTCTAAAACTTTGCTCAAAGATCCAAACAACAAATGTCTAATGAACTCTTACTCAGAAAGGCAGTATGACATAGTGATTAAGACAAACACTGGAGCCAAATGCCTGGGTTTTAACCCTCAGGACTTACTAGCTGTGTGATCTTGGGGAAGTGGATTAACTTCTCTGTGCTCTTTCTCCATCTGTGAAATAGAAATAATGTGAGAATTTTAATTTACCTTTAATCGACATAAAGCCTGCATATTAGTCCTAGACCTCTGATATTACCAATGTCTAATGGTTATTTTTACCTGTGTTCCTATCATTCTGTTAAAAATGGAAGCAGAACAGAATTGTTTCTTTCTACTTGACGCTTTCTTACGGCACACTGAAAATTGTATGGAGACTTGGCATAGTTTTACAAGCAACTAAGGAACAATAAATCATCATCTAACTGATTTTTGAAGGTTCAGTTTTTGCTGCACAAAGTTAGAGATTAGGGCAGAGTATGATAAAGGCTCATATAACCCTGAAACTTGAAGAAGTGATAAAGATGTTGGAGACGGAAGAGTGCAGGAGTGCTGAGTCTTCATAGGAGAGCGGACCCAAGTTGGGCATGTACATTTCAGTAAGAGAGATGTGGTAAGCAGAGGAGGAAGAGGACGCCAGAAAAAGTCCTGGGAAGGGGTGATCTGGGTGAACCCTGCACCTCACAGAGACAGAAAGATGGCAATGCCAAGAGGTGACAGCTCCATTGCTAAAAAGCAATATCGTCAATAGCAACTGCACTCCACGCCGTTGCCATGTTCATGTTGGGGAATTCAGAAACAAGGGGGAAAACACCAGAGGGCCTCAACTGGTTATTGTATATATTTTATGAACAGAGCTATTTGATGATATTCAAGAAACAATTATCACATCCTTTCATAATTTTATGAATAGTTGAAAATGTAAAATATTTTCTAAGAACTATTTTTTTATAGAAAAGTAAAATTCCTAGTGGATTTACTATGTTATTGGTACTGTAATACGTATGTGATGAAAGACTAGCTTTTTGAGTAATTATTACAAATGAAAACATAAATGCGATGTTTGGTCTATGGAATATGAAAATACATGGAATGAAGGGGGAAACCAAATGGTTCAACCAAACAGAATGTCCTTTGCTTTTTGACTTAGGATCTTTCTCTCTCCTGCCTTCAACAGTCCATTTTATTGGTATGTGTTAGTTTCTCTTTTCCGCGAGAAAGGCATAAGTCGGGGGAGCTTTTTTCCCAATATTCCCCAGACAGCCACCTTTCCAAGCACAGAATCTTCGTAGTGCACAGGAGGAGTTCAGCCAACTTAGCACAGAGCGTGGGATGGAAACCACCTCACCCCTTCGCAGTGGCGTGCCTCAGTGGAGACGCGCAGGGAGGGGCGGGCAACAGGAGGTCAGGGGGCGCTGGAGGAAAACTACTCTGCGGGGCTCGCCCTCTGCGCTAGAGGTGCCAATCCCTTTCTTCAGGCACCCTGGGATATATATCCCTGACCTCCCTTCCCCCCTCAGTGCCCCCCTCCCCGTACCGTCCTGGCCGCAAACTCTGAGTCCATTCAAACCTTGATTTTTTCGTCTTGTGCGTTGCCAAGCGTGTAATTGGGGAAACTCCTCCCCGCCGGGACCGCCTCGCAGGCGCTGCCAGAGGACTGCCGCCTCGCTGCCCCCACCTCCGAGCGCGCGGCAGCCGCACGGCGCGCGCAGAGCCCAGCGCCCCGGCCCCGGCGACCCGCTGCCGCTCTCGGCTTCCCGCGGGGTGGGCGGCGCCGGGGTGGGGGGACGGCGGGTCTGCCGCGCCAGGGGCTCCCCGGCGCCCACCCGCTCCCGCCGTCCCGCTGCGCGGACCCGGCGCCAGTGCGCAGGTGGGGGCGGCGCGCCGTGGCGGCCCGGCGGCCCGCGTGCGCCCCGCGGAGCCGCGCGCAGACCCGCTGGCCGTCGGGGGCGCGGCCAGCCGCCGGAGGAGACACCTGTCCCGCCGCGGCCGCCCAGAGCCGGAGTTGCGCCGCGACCGGCAGCGTCCGAGGCAGCGAGGGTGAGGAGAGCCGGGGAGGCAGCGAGGGTGAGGAGAGCCGGCCGAGACGAGGCCCGCGCTCCGGAGGAAGCCGAGCCCGGCTGAGGCCTCGGACTCCCAGCCCCGAGCTCCGCGGCACCATGGCCCCGAAGCTGCTGCTCCTCCTCTGCTTGTTCTCCGGCTTGCACGCTAGGTAAGCGGCGCGGGGGCCCCGCATCGTCCGGAGGCCTGGAGCCAGCGAGAGGGCGGCGGGGGGCGCTGTGCGCCGGCCCGGAGTTCCTGGCGCGCCCGCCGTCGGCTGGGCTGCGGTAACAACCGGCCAGGAGGGTCCTGGAAGTCCGCCCGCGCCTCACCTGTCCTATCTCCCCCTGGCCAAGGCCATCTGCCTCTTCCGGCTGGGTGGCAGCCGCCTCCTCTGCAACCAGGAATGTGGGGACTCTGAGATTAAGGGGTTCGTCTCCTGACGTTTTTAGGATCTGGTGGTTTCTTTAAGGGGTTTTGAAAACCAAGACCACAGGACAGAGCTGTTTCTACCTTCTTACCTGCGCGTTATTCCCACTCCGACTATTCCAGGGGCTCTCGCACATACATTGACCGACATTCTCTATCGTTTCCAGCACTCTGAAATTTCCCACGACCCGGGAGTCGTGATTTCCTAGCAGCCCAGTTTAGATCAGACTAGGAAGAGCTACCCGGCCAGAGGCAGGTGTGTGTGTGGTGGGTGGGTTGGGGCCAGATGGGCAGCAGAGAGCCCTGCTTCTCTGAAAGGACTCCCCTTGTAGGTTCTGCGCGCGCACACACACCCCTTTTAGATCAGCCACTTTTCACACACAGAAACATACACTCTTCTGTCCCCGTAAAGCAAGCATGTTGAAATTGACAAGAAGCCTTCTGCCCAGTAATGTAAGAAATTATCTCCCCATGAATATCCTTAACCTTTCTTCCAGAACAGCAACCAGGTAATGAGAGCTTAGAAATGCTCCAGAAGAGATGAAGAGGGCTCATGAGGTCAGAAGGGCAGTGGGATCAGAAGGGTTAAACACTGTTGCTGTAAACACAAGTGGAGATTCTGGGTTTGGTTTCTTTAATTTTGTCTCCCTGTCTGGATCTCTGGTTAGAGCTTGCAGACTGCTCTGTGCTTTGCAAATCAGAGCAGCTTCCTGCCTCTTCCTCTAACTCCACCCTAGGAATCTCAGTGCACCCCTATTCCCCAAAGACTCTTGTTTTGATGCTTCCACATTTCCTGGGTCTGCGAGCTAGAGAATTAGAGAGCATCCTTGTGGGCCACAAGCCCTGCGGCAGTCAGGCGCAATGCCAGGAGGTCTTGCATTTTCATTTATATTTGGGAAGTACCAAGGAGCTAGGAAGACAGGTGAATAAATCCTACGAAATGTGAAGAGGGCCCCAATTCTCACTCCCATCTTAAAGGTGCTTACCATGAGGAAGAAAGCCTTGGCCCTCCCCTTCAAACTACCCGTCTTTGCTGAGTTGAGAATGTGAAAGGCAGACTCCTCTGGTGACTCACAGGCAACTCTCTCAAACAGGCAGAGCACTCCTTGGGTCTTTCAGCTGAAGTTTCTTTCTAAAGAGACAGCTGGCAGAAATGGAATGGAAATGTGCTTTCTGAGATTGCTTCTGCCTGGATATATGTATCTCTATTTAGAAGTGGAAGACAGGCAGGCAGTACCAGGCATAATGTAGAGGCCCGAAGTCACATCTACCTGACTTTTCTATTGCCACCAATTCAAAGGAGTGACCTGAAGTTCAGGGTTAAGTAATCAACTGTTTAGATCTCTAGATACGCAGCATTCTAGAAGAAAAACTGCCTATTGTCCTTATGACTTTGTGAGCCTAATAGGAAGATGTCTTAGTATCTACCTGAAGCAGTCAGGATTTTAGAGATTCCCACATACATATAAAATCCCTTGGGATTCCTCACTCTTCCAATCCACCATGGCAGATGTTATGATTTCAGTATGTTCTGTATCTGAGTTGGTTCCCTGGCCTTCATAGTACAGATTGCATTGTCAGTTGGAAAAAAATCCAAATTTTATGCTAACTTTATTGCAACATGTCTGTCCTTTGAAAGTGTCTTTGTTCTTTGAATAGGTTTTACAGACATGTAAAATAATCTGATGTCCAATGTCATCTTACAAAACTTATTAATTCTGAGAGGGTTCTCATTTGCGTTCTGGAATGCCTTCCTGATGTGGAGGTTCCCTGGAAAAGGTTTGGACAATTGTGCTTTGTGGCTGGTGATGGCTCCCCCTGGGGTGGGGGGAGGTTCCGTATTTTGACACACAGATGAGCTCGTTATAGATAAAACGCACTCAGTCGCACCTGGACCTTAGTGATGCCTAGAAGATGTTTAACTGCTTTCTGAGGTTTAGGAGCTCCTTTTAATGTTTAAAAATACGTCAGAGCCTGTCTCTGTCCTTTGGTTGAAGTGAAGGTGTGAGACATGAAAATAACGTCTGAGGGTAGAGCAGTTGTTTGACAATGACAATACATCACCAATTTATTTTTAAGGAAAAGCTAATTGCAGTGATGGTGTTTATGATCCAACAGTCTTAGGAACAGAGTGCTCATAAAGATTATATACAACTCATTTAGAATTAGAAAAAAAAGAAAATTTCTGTTTTATCCATGTTCTAGTGGGTCCCCTGAGGTGAGATTTGATTTCATTAAAGCAGGGATTTTCCTGTGGGGCTGGTGGGCTGACACCAGCGATGTGAGGCTTCTGTTTCATTCAGCATGGGAGGAGCACGGCTCTGGCAGCCGAGAGGCCCAGAGCATCCTGGCCCCATGCTGCCTGCTGCCCACCCAGCCTGGCTGCAGGGCTGGGGTTCCGATACCCCACCTGAAGGGGTGGAAGAGAATGCTCCTGCTTTCCTATTCTGGTTCTCCCTCACTCCCACCTGCCCAAGGAAGAAGCTTACGCAATTTTAGGAAAACCCTCTCATCACCACTAGAGGGAGAATTAGGCTCATTGTAATACCTGTTATTGAAGTAGCTCAATGTAATGTTTAGAAACTAAGCCTTGTATATAAAGAATGATGCAGAGCTAGTCAGTGTGCTCAATCTGCGTACCTGTGATCATGGGGCAATAGAAAATAACAGAGTGTGGAGCCCATGGTTTGGTTCTGTAGTGGTGGGGGGAGGAGCAGAGGAAGGGGAGCAAGACGAGGGAGGAGGGAGGGAAGGAGAAAGAGACACAGCAGAGGAAGAGAGGAAGGCAGTGGCTGAGCTGCCAGGTGTCCTGAGAATGTTGGGCGTGACTCTGCCTAGGTGAGCTACCTCTCTCACCGCACTGCCCCAGACACTTTTGCTCTGGGATGATTTGCCTGGTCCTGTGGGCAGTGCTTGGCTCTGAGCTATCCAAATGTTTCACTCTACTCTTTGGGTGTTCCCCCCTCCCCTGCAAGATAATAAAATTAGCATTCCTGATGATAATCCTGGTGACATGAAATATTTTAGAGTAACATTGAAAATTCTGTAGTATCATTTGTAAAAGTTCAGCTTTTCAAATAATGAAATGCAGCATGCCCCTTATTGAATATACATCCTGAATTTTATAAGTTCCTATTGATGGTGAATGTTCGATGTAAATAAAAATCCACAGCAATTCATAATTTCTGTGGCTGATTTATTTAAACAATAAGTATTCAAGAAATAGAAACATAGCCTAGGACATATTTAAGTGGGAAAGTCATTCTTCCAGACATATGCCACATATTCAGTATCCAAATCTCTTGTATGTGTATATATATGTTCATCCAGATTTCAACTATGTGACCACATATTTAGTCTATGTTATGGCTAGTTAACATAGGCTCATGTGTATAATATATGACATACATACATATATGATTACGAAGAATTTAATGAAGTAGAAGAAATGAACTTTAAAAAGTTTTCCTTTTTATTAATTTCACATTTATTATAGATAATTTAGACAATTCTAAAAATTAGCTTCGAGTACAGTGCCCTAACGCAGCACTGACATTTTGACTCCTGTCTGAGAAGCTAAACAAATGAGCTCATGCCCAGTCAGGACAAATATACCTCAGTGCAGTTTTCTTTTCTGTTTTTTGTTCTCTTCTGTGAATACAAAAGTTGTTAAGGCACACACACTGACAGATGAGAAAGGAAGAGGTTTATTTATTTTACAAGCTTTCTTGCCAGGGTCAATGGTCATCCACTAGGCAATGCTGCCCCAAGGCAGAAAGAGACCCTCTACTTTCCAAGCCTGAGATGGTCTCACTCACTGAGAAAACTAGATGGTCTCACTCACTGAGAAAAATAAGGAAAAAAGTTTTAAAAATCCTAAAAAACTCTAGAACCCGAAAGGAAGAAATCTAGCTTGTCATCTTGAGGTCAAGCTCGAGAGATACCCAAGCATTCATGGGACACATTTAGTAAGAAGCCAGCATGTTGAAGACATATTAGAAAGATCTTAATTCCTAATGTCTGCACTAGCATGCTCTGCAAGAGATGAATCCGATTGTGTTGCTGGAGGCATGCAAAATTGGCAGCAGGCCTTCACCAGTTGCCAGCCAACATCCCTGCTCCTTGCCCCCCATGCAAGTGCGGGCAAAGCAGATCACCTCATAGTGTCCACATGTCTAGCTAGACCCCCAGACTCCCACCTTCAAGAGAAGCACGGAAGTCAGACTCAAATATTTTGAGTGAATCCACTCTGGAGAAGCTATTCTCACCTTCAGCTAAAATGAGGTCTTGGTGGTGGGGTTGGAAACAACAGTGCACCCTACAATTAACTTCTGGAAGGTTTGTGCCTTGACCTTCAGAAGTTCTCAAGTTGGATCCAAGGATGGACTGCTCATTGCCTGCAGGTTGATCTTCTGGCACTGATTCATCTATTCCAGTGTCTGTAGTTTAATGTGGACATGGAATGGTCTTCTGATGTTTAATGAAAACATTATGCCATGTTCATAGCAGTAGCATTTTTCCTATCGAGTTATTCCTCATTTATTTTTCATTTCTTTTTATATTTTAGAGGTGACATGTATGATTGGGCTGAGGGTATTGGGTACTTTCTACCCATTTCAGTGCTACTTGGATAGGACAAACTTAAGGCACATCCTGGAGCCACTGCTGCAACTTACACATTACATTTTGTGCTATAACTACAGGTCCAGAAAGGTGGAAGAGGATGAATCTGAAGATTCATTGTCAAACCAAAAGTGGGTCTTGGCTCCAAAATCCCAGGACACCGACGTGACTCTTATTCTCAACAAGTTGCTAAGAGAATATGATAAGAAGCTGAGGCCGGATATTGGAAGTGAGTGTTATTTGTTATCCAAATAGAAAATATACTATGATGATATATTTCTAAAGTTTTTATCTTTGAATAATTATAAATCCACAGAATGTTACAAAGATAGTACAGAAAGGTCTTCTGTACTTTTCACACATTGATAACTATGGGGCAGTATCAAAACCAGGACATTGAGATTGGTACAACATGTGTGCGTGGTTCTGTGTCGTTTTATCATGTGTTGACTTGTGTAATGACCACTACACTCAAGATACAGAGCTATTTCGTCACCACAAAGATCCCCTCTTGCTATCCCTTTATAGTCACACCCACTTCCATCTCCCCAAATTACTAACTTCTGTCAGCCACTGATTTGTTTTTCATTTATGTATTTTTGTCATTTTGAGACTGTTACATACATGCAATTATTTACCTTTTGAGATTGGCTTTTCTTCATTCACAAAATGATCTTGAGTTCCATTCCAGTTGTATGTATCAGTAGTTTGTTCTTTCTTATTCCTGAGTAGCCTTTCAAGGTATGGATGTATCACAGTTTGTTTATCCATTCACCTCTTGAGGAACATTTTTATTGTTTCTAGTTTTTGTCTATCGCAAGTAAGATGACTATGCACATTTGTATGCAGGTTTTTATGTAGGCACAAAATTTTGTTCTGTGGGATACATGCTCAGGAGTATGATTGTTGGGTTGTATGATGGGTGTATTTTTAGTTGTTCAGGGCCCTTTCAAACTTTTTTCCAAAGTGGCTATCACATTTTTTTATTTCTACCAGTAACATTTGAGAGCTCCAGTTTCTCTGTGTCCTTACCAGCAATTGGTATTGTCACTATTTTTTATTTTAGAGGCTCTAATAGATATATATTTAGTAGATTGATATTTCATTGTGGTCTTAATTTGCATTTTCCTAATTGTTAGTGATATTGAACTCTTTTTATGTGCCTGTTTGCCATAAATATGTCCTCTGTGTTGAAATGTCTCTTCATATTATTTGCCCTTTTAAAAACTGAATTTTTGGTTTTACCGTTGAGTATTTGGTTTTACTGTTGAGTGTTTTTTTTACTGTTGAGTATTGGGAGTTCCCTATATATTCTAGATATGATTCCTTTGTCAAATCTGTAGCATGTCTTTTGTCCTCTTAACGGGATCTTTCACAGAGTAAAAGTTCTTAATATTGATGAAATCTAATGTATTGATTTTTCTTTTATGGACCGTGTTTTTGAAGTAATGCCTAAGAATTCTTCGTGAAACTCTAGTTCCTGAAGATTTTCTCCTGAAAGTTTTAAAATTTTATGCTGTAAATTTTAATTCATTACCTGTTTTAAGTTAATTTTTGTGTAAAATCAAAATGTGATGTTTAGATCTGATTTCTTCCCCCACCCTCTGAGGATACCCAATTACTGCAGCAGCATTTGTTGAAAAGACCGTCTTTCCTCGATTCAGTTGCTTTTATGCAGTTGTCAAAAATCAGTTGGCTTCACTAGCGTAGGCTATTTCTGGTTCTCTGTTTTGTTCTGTTTATCTATGTGTCTGTCACTCTGTCAATACCCACAGTTTTGATTACTGTAGCTATATTAGTCCTGAAATTGGGTAGAGTAATTCAACCTCTTTATTCCTCTTTTTCAATGTTATCTTAACTTCTTATAGTTCATTTGCTTTTTCCCTATACATTTTAGAATAATCTTGTCTATATCTATAAAAGATCTTGCTGAGATTTTGCTGGGAATTGTGTTAAGCCTTTACATTAATTTGGAAAAAAATGACATCTTTACTATGTTGGTTCTTCTAATCTGTGAACATAATATGTCCCTCCATCATTGAGATCTCCTTTAATTTCTTTTCTTTCTGAAACAGGGTCTTACTCTTGTTTCCCAGGCTGGAGTGTAGTGGCACAATCATAGTTCACTATAACCTTGAACCCATTGGCTCAAGTGATCCTGTTTCCACCTTCTGAGTAGCTGGGAGGTGCTACAGGTGCACACAACCACACCCAGCTAATGTTTTTTTGTTTATTGCAGAGACCGGGTCTCACTGTGTAGCCCAGGCTGGTCTTAAACTCCTGGCCTCAAGTGATCCTCCCACCTTGAATTCCTAAAGTGCTGGGATTACAGGCATGAGCCACCATACCTGGCCTCCTTTAATTTCTTACATCAATGGCTTATAGTTATACAAGTCCTGAATGTATTTTACTAGATTTATTTTGAGCAATAAGTAAATTTTTTTTTAGCAATTGTAAATGATACTTGGTTTTCAGATTTCGTTTTTCATGTGTTCATAGTTGGTATACAGAAATACAGTTAATTTTTGTATGTTGATGAATTGGCTTCTGATTTGTTGAAGTCACTTATTAGTTTTAGGAGGATTTTTTTTCTAATAGGTTCCTTGGAATTTTCTGTGTGTACCAACCGTCACATCATCTGCAAATAGGGAAAGTTTTGTTTCTTGTTTTCCAATCTGTATGTCTTTCATTTCCTTTCTTGCCTACTGCACTGGCTAGAACTTTCAGCACTATGTTGAATAGCAGTGGTGTGAGTGGACATTCTTGTCTTGTTCCAGATCTTAGGGGAAAAGCACTCGGTCTTTCACCATTAAGTATCGTGTTAGCTAATGGTATTGTGTGTATGTTCTTTATCCAGTTAAGAAACTTCCTTCTATTCCTAGCTTTCTGAGAGACTTTTTTTTTTTTTTATCATGAATGGGCATGAATTTTGCCAAATACTTTCACTGCATCAATTGATAATGATTGTGTGATTTTTTTTTCCTTTGGCCCATTAATATGGTGGATTACATTAATTGATTTTCAAGTATCGAATCAGCATTTCATCCCTGCAATAAATCCCACTTAGTCATAGTGTTTAATAATACTCGTTTTAAAAAACTCTTTTTGTATATTGCTCAATTGTGTTAGCTAATATTTTGTTAGGGATTTTTGCATGTCTATTCTTGAGAGACTTTTTTTTTCTGCCTTAGGTAATATCAGCTTCAAAAATGGGTTAGAAAGTACCCACATTTTCTGTTTTCTGGAATCGATTGTGTAAGAGTTTAATTCTTCTTTAAGTGCTAGATAGAATTTTCTGGTGGTACCCTCTGTGCCAGGAGATTTCTTTCCTGGGATTTTTAAATTATAAAATCATCTCCTTTATAGGTATAAGTTTATTTGAAGTATCAGTTTTACATTAGGTAAGTTGTGGTAGTTGTTTTCAAGAAATTGGTCCATTTCCTTTAACTTGTCAAACTAATGTGTGCAGAATTTCTCCTGCTATTCCCTTATGATCTTTTCAATGTCTGCAGGGCCTGTTTCATTTCTGATACTGGTAGCTTGGGGCATCTTCCTTTTTCTTTATCAGTCTTGCTAGAGGTTTGTTACATTGACCTTTTTAAAGAACCAACTTTTCGTGTCTTTACTTTTCTCTCTTGTTTTTCTGTTTCCAATTTTATCAAACTTTGTTTTCATGTTTATTTTTTTCTTTCTTCTGCTTGCTTTGGGTTTCTTTTGATCTTTTTCTTGAAGTAGACCTTAGATTCTTGGGTTGAGGCTATTCTTTTCTTACTTAAGCATTTAGTACTCCAAATTGCCCTCTCTATACTCCTTTAACTTTATCCCACAAATTTTGATATGTTGCATTTTCATTTTGATTCAATTCAATGTATATTTTTTATTTTCCTTGAAATTATTTAACCTGTGGATTATTTACAAGTGTGTCTTTAGTTTCTAGGTGTTTGGAAATGTTCTTGTTATCTGTTACTGATTTCTGGTTTGATCCCATTGTGATCAGAGAACATACTGTATATAAATTTAATTCTTTTAAATTTGTTAGTGTTTGATTTATGGCCCAGGATATGGTCCATCTTGGCAAATGTTCCATGGGCACTTGAAAATAATGTGTATTCTGCTGTTGGTGGGTGGGATGGGGCCTATTGTTAGTGCTGTTGAGTTCTATAATCTTGCTTATTTGTTGTCTAGTTTTCTATCAGTTGTTTGGATAGATTAATAATTGGCAGATTAAAAAAACACATTCTGATCTAAAACAAGGGTGGTGTGTTTGGCCAAAAGAGAAGTGGTGCATACAACGCTGTACAGGCCCGTGCTGTCTTCGTGGTGATGATGGACAGGGGGACTGCAGCAAGCACCGCGGCCTGGCCTTGCTCCTTCTTCTCCATGGGGCTCCATTGCATTTAGAGCCCAGCCACTTGCCAGCCCTCAGCACTGCCGCAGCCACGCTGTCCTCCATCTTTCCAAGCCCAGGACTCCAATTTATGTAGGTCCTAGGCAGGACCTAGAACTATACTAGTTCCAACAGCCATAGAATTTCAAAATCCTTGTGGTACAGTGTGGGCAGAGCTTAAAGATGCATGCATGTTAACGTCATATCATCTTTCTGTGCCTCAGTTGCCTCTTCTATTCAAGAAAGAAGAGGGACCAAATTACTCTTAAACTTCCTTCAAGCTTTAAAATGCTTATTTGGTGAGTGATAACTCTAAATTATTATTGCACGAGGTTCCAAAATTCAGTTGTCACCACAGTCTTTTCATCATAATTATATAAAAAACTCTATCTAGGGTGAAGAGTGTGCAGAAATTCTGCAATTCTGCATTTATATGGAAAGAGATGATTTACTAAATGTTACTAATTTCCTCATTGATTGTCAGACACTGCTTGATCTTAGAGCAAAGATACACAAGACTTGCACCTTGCCCTGATGGACAAGCTTAGTTCAGCTGGTACTTTGCTTTCGCTATGCTAGACCACAGTGAAGCACCTTCCTTCTCCAATACTGTTTGGCAGCACATTTATCCTCTGAGGTGGAAGATTGGACACAAGTGGACAAGGTCGGCTTCCAACATAGATCTCTCTGACTCCATAGCAAGATCATTTAGCTGTTGCACCATTTCTTGAAAACTCAAGGCAAGCCTGTTAAAAAACATGCTTCTCACCCACCACACACAATGCTACATTTGGAAGGGGATATACTTACGTTCTCTCATGTACAACAGGCAAGCAGAATTCACAGTTCTAAAGATTTTATTTTTCCGTTGTGTACGTAAGGAATTGTGAATTTCCCAAATAAAATAGCATACATATACACTAAGAACAAGTGTGTCTTTTAAAGACAGCAACTCTTCTAAAGCAGCGGTCCCCAGTCTTTTTGGTACCAGGGACTGGTTTCATGGAAGACAGTTTTTCCATGGACGCGGGAGGGGGCGGGGACTGGTTTGGGGATGAATCAAGTGCATTACATTTATTGTGCAATCAAACTTCTCTGCTAATGATAATCTGTATTTGCAGCCGCTCCCCAGTGCTAGCATCACCACCTCAGCTCCACCTCAGATCATCAGGCATTAGATTCTAATAAGGAACATGCAACCTAGATCCCTCTCACGTGCAGTTGATAGTAGAGTTCACGCTCCTATGAGAACGTAATGTTGCTGCTGATCTGACAGGAGGTGGAGCTTATGCCGTGTTGCCTGTGATGGGGAGCGGCTATAAATACAGATGAAGCTTCACTTGCTTGCCCACCACCCACCTCCTGCTGTGCAGCCAGTTCCTAACAGGCCATGGACCAGTACTGGTCCTCAGCCTAGATGTTGGGGACTCCAGTTCTAAAGCGTCCTGTCATTTGGTCCTCATAAGTCACTATCACACATGAGAAAAACTCTGTGCTTTTTGAGTGAAGGAGATTTTAAAAAAACTAAGTATAAAACCATAACACAGGATGCTCCTCTTTGGCTTCATGAGTTTAAAGCTCCACCAGGAACATTGTCATGGTCCTTGGAACAGGAAAGGGGCCTGACAAAAGTCCCAGCGATCACTGGGACATCTTAAGATTTGTCTTCCTGTCTCATTTAAGTGCTAAATAATGTCTCATTGGCAGAATCCAGCAACTTGCAGACATTCAATAAGAGAAGAGGGGAAGTGCCCAAGGGCAGCTCTCTTGCTGAATCAGACACCATTTTCTTTCAATGCTCAGAAGAGCTCTGCTTTAAGGGAGAATTTTCTGTAAACATTTGAATTCCTTTTCTTTTCTCATGACTTTTTTCAAATCTAGCCTCTTTCATTTGCTGTAACTATTATATCATGCCTCCTCATCAAGGTACAGTGATCTTATATTTAAGTAATGTGCTGTTCATGGATTTACCGTCAATTTATTGGAATTGCCAGCTTATTGCTCACCTCCCTGGCCCTGACCCCTCCTTCCCTCCCTTGGTCAGTCAGCAAGTGTGTGCTGAGCATCCATTCTGCACCAAGACCTGCCCTGGGCCCTTCTTCTGCTGGGGAGGGAAAGAGAAGGGGGTCTCCAAATAGCACTTAGGAGCAGATATGGCTAATCCCACCTTCAGCTTAAATTAAGCCTGTTTAATATGAAGCTCTTGAAAAATTCCACTTTGCTTCTAGGATAAAGTGCAAGCCCCTTAAAATGGCTTGAAGAGGCAAGCCATTATCTGCCCCATGGCTGCTTCTCTACTTTCATTTTCTGACTGTGAAATGCGTGTTCTATACTTCAGGGATGCCGACTCCTGTTTTCCTCACTGGACCCTCGATTTTGCTGTTGTCCTAGACCCTTTCTCCCACTTCTGTGCTGAGCTCACCTGCACCCTTCCGCAGGCCTTGAGGTTATCCCTACAAGAGGCCTTCCATTACTACCTGTCCCTGCCTCACCTCCCCACTCGGGTGGGTGAGTTACTTCTAACATCAGTTCTTTCATATTTAAAATGGGGACAATAAATAATTCTGAAGGACTGTCTTGAGGATGACATGATGCAGTGTGACCACAAAGCAGTTTCTACAGCATTATTGTGTCCTTTCCACAATTTACAGCTGAGAGTTGGTCTTTTTGTATTTCTAGGGCACAGTTCCCCATTCCCAACTATAGAGGCTTCCGTGTACGTTGGCATCTGCCACATATGTAGTCCAACTGCAGCACAAAGATCCAACATCAGGACATAACTCGTCTCATCGCAGTTATTTTTAACAACAAATAGATGGAATTGAACAGACTCATTTATGTTGCGTGGAAGTAACATATCTGCATGGAATCCTCTCATCAGTTTTCATAATACAAATTGTGATCATTATGTTTTAAAAATACTGACTGCTCTCCCAGCTATTATTTCTCCTCAACTAATTTCTAAATTATGGATGTATCTGTTTTAGTTCCCCTTCTTTAACTATCCATCATTTTAAGTAATGCTCCAGCCGTGTCCTTAACTATAATGGTTCAGGGTTATGCAGGGTGTCATTTATCTCCGGAACAGATCTTGTCATGTGAGCTGGGAAAGGCTGGAGGAGGATAAACCTTTTAACAAGAAAATTGTGAAAAGGAAGGGAACTGGCCTAGGTTCTCCCTTCAGGGTTTCCAGAAATTTGAACCACTCTCCTGAGAAGAGATTATCAGAGAATACAAATTCCCTCCCTGTTATCTGGGCAGTCTATGCCAAATGTGATCGTGTTGGGAAAATAGAAGGCTACATACTGGCTTTTCGAGGTGAATGGACATGCCGTGAAGATGTAGGAAATGCATAGCAATGACCAACGGGTTCATGTAATTCAGGTAAAACATCTGACTGATCTTCTCTTGTCCGTGTCTGTGGCTGGAAGCCTTAATTGTCTATTCCTGTTCTTCAAGTGTTTCATATTAAACTTCTTTTCTGGGCTTTTCTGAAGAGTACTTTCCCAGTTTAGTTAAAACTTCTGCTAAATGTGGAATGGAGAGTGTGCGGCGTGAGAGGCAGCTGGCTGCATGGGGGAGGAGGTGATGAGTGGTGTTGTCATCACCCACGGAAGGAGACAGGGGCCGCCTCCATCTCTGCTGGGGGTGCCCACACACACCACTTGGGTGAGCACTGGAGAAAGATGCCACCAGGGGCTCCTTTCCTTCAGGCTTTCCAGGACTGGATGTAACACCTGGGCACTGACTCAGAGTGCTGAGGTGACCCAGACAATTCCCTGCTGGGTGGTACAGGAGGAAAAAGAAAGAGAAAATGACTCAACAGGGGGACTGTGACCCCCAAATAGGTCAGGAATTAAGTTTTTTACAGGTAATGTATTTTAAAAGCAATGACAAGTGGGCCCTGAAGTATGATTTTTAAACAAGTCTTTTTATGCAACTCCTTGGTATCTTTCAGTGAAGAATTCCAAGCGCAGTTGAGTTGCCGTAGAACTGTGGGACAAATGCTTAGGGACTGACTACTGGTTGGTGAGGCCTCTGAGAGGACTGTAGGAGCCTGTGGGAAGCGGTGAAAGCCCCCATCCTGCCCCTGTTTCTGAGCTGGTCCTGGTGTAAATGGAGCACCCCTGCTGCACCCTGCCACAGATTTTTGAAAGTTCACATTGGAACTGTTTATTTGAGAAAATATTGAAATATGTGAAGGGCCGTTCAAAGAATCCAATGTATTATGAAGACATGATTGATAATGGATGCATACAACTGCCTCTCATCCTGATTGTTTTCCTACTTTAAGAAAAATAGGAAACACAATGTTGGAATCCAAAGGAATAGAGTACAAATGTTGACGTGGAGGTGCCTGTGTGTCCAAGGGGGAGGGAACTGGAGGTAGACGGTGTGATGTTCCATCCAACACGCACGGGATGGCTTTTGATCTAATTGCACCCGGCTGGTCACTGCCTGTTGGACGACCCCTGTGACTCACTCGAGTCAAACTAGGTTTTCCTTTCTTCATGCACGTCGGTAACTGTGTCAACTGCAGTTTCAGCCTGGCTAGTCCTCACCTAAACTTCACAGTCTGCCATGCAGACGGGTGAGTTGTCATTTTCCAGCAATTACTGTATATCCAGAAAATAATTCAAATGTATTCACTGCACTCTCAGAACAGATGTAGGAGGAGAGGAAACAGACATTCTTAATTGCTGTGCTTGAAGTAAAAGCTATTACCCTAGAGTTAGTTAACTGATTCTCCTACGAAGTTAATTCAGGAGCATAAAGGAGGTGAACACGTTTTGTCAAGAAATTATACCTGTCACCTCTATGAGAAACTAATTAGGCCGCTGGGTTAAGACCTCAGCTCAACACATGTTGGCAAGTGATTCTGGTCTGCCTATTCCTTGCCATTTTGGGCAATTGTCCTTCACACACACCCCTGAGCACTTAGGATTTCACCAGGACGCTCTTTTATCTAGGCAGAGCTCTGTGTGAGGAAAGGCTGCAGTACAGCCCATCGTGTAGTGCATGGTGCATTAAAAATTTGTGTTAGGGTTTTATTTTTTTATAGGGAATGTATAATGAGACCTCAGCATATTAACTATTTTATTTTTTCTTATATGTGATTTGGTAAATAACTCAGGTGACACGTCCTGAGGTATAATCTAACGAGTGGACTTGATTTGAATATTCACTTCAGTTCATAGAATAACAAATGATCTCTTTCTTATGTTTATTCATTACTACTCCAGGAATTGAGCAAAATAGCTTTACATGGATTAGAGGGTGTTTGAGTGAGAAAAGATCTGGCTCAAATAATGAGTTCTCCCACCAGTTACCAACAGATTTCACAAAGAAAGAAACAGCTTCACTGGTCCATGGGTTTCTGTCTCTAAATGGGGTAGTTAAACCTGGATCCCAGGCGTGCTGTGAGGATTACAGATAGTAATACCTGGCCCATCATGAGCTGGCTGCAAGTGGCAGGTGTCTTCCTTCCATCCTTCCCAGCCCTTACACTGTCTGGGCTCCTGTTTCAGTCTGGTGCGTGAGTGCTGGGATGGAGCCCTTAGCTCCATGGCATGACTGTGTCTTACCTTGAAATTTCTGTTCAGCTGTCTGCATTTCATCAGTCTGTAATTAACATCTTGATCCAAATATCTTACTGATCCTTTTATAGAGTATTACTGTGCCCATACTGATCAGGTTGTTGTTTTACTAATTCATATTTGAAGGACAAATGTAGACACAAAGATCATAGTTTCCTAGGGTCTCATGGTTTGAAGCGATACTACAGGAAATCTAAACCAACATGTCACAAACCTGGTATTGCATCAGAATTCCCTGCAGAGTTTTTTAAATACAGAAGCCAGGGTCTAACCCTGAAACTCACTGAATTGGAATATTTATCATTTTTCTGTTTTCTAGTTCATTGATTTCCACTTTGATCTGTAATATTATCATTCTTCTGCTTATTTTGGGTTTAATTTGCTCTTTTTCTAGTTTCTTAAGGTGGAAACTGAAGGCATAGATTTGAGACCTTTTCTAATTTTCATGTTTAGTGTTATTAATTTCTTCCTAAGTGTAATTTTGTCAGCATCCCACAGATTTAATGTTTTTATTTCATGTACATTCATTAAAAAATACCTTCAAATTTTCTTTTTAATTTCTTCTTTGACCCCTGGGATATTTAGATGTGTGGGTATTCATTTTCCAAATATTTGAGTTTCTTCCAGATTATCATTCTGTTATTGATTTCTAATTCAGTTATACTGTGGTCAAAGAACATACTTTGAATAAAATGATAATATGGTCTATCTTGGTGTGCATTTGGGAAGAATGTATATTCAGCTGTTGGTAGGTAGAGTTTTTCATAAATTATACCCATTAGGTGAAGTTGATTCATACTTTTGTTAAAGTCTACTTGATGCATTTCTATCTATCAATTATTGGGGTGGGGTATTGACATTTGTGGCAGTAACTGTGGCTCTGTGTATTTTTCTTTAGTTCTATCAGTGTTTAAATCATGAACTTTGAAGCATTGTCCAAGGGGTAAATGCATTTAAGATTTTTATGTCCTCTTGAGTAATTGTCCATTTTATGATTGTAAAACGAATTAGCTGCTATTCTTTGCTGTGAAGTTTACTTTGATGTTAAAATAGCTACTTCAGTGTTCCTTTGACTGGTGTTAGTATGGTATAGATCTTTCCATCCTTTCACTTTAAACCTATGCTTGTCTTTATTTTTAAAGTGTTTCCTGTAGGCACCATATAGATAGGTCTTGCTTGTTTTCTTTAATCCCTTCTAACAATCTGTGTCTAAATTGGAGTCTTTAGACCATTTACATTTATTGTAACTATTGATGTAGTTAGATTTAAGTTTATGATCTTTTTTATTTATATTCTACTGGTCGTCTTTGTTGTTCATTTGCCCATCTTTTAATGATTCTATTTTCTCTTATTTTTTTATTAGCAATAACACTTTAGTTAGTTTAGTGATTGTGTTAAAGATTTATAGTATCTTATATATCTTTAACTTGTCACAGTCTATCTTCAAGTAATATTATACCATTTCACACATAGTATAAAACATTTCAATAGTATGTTTTCATCACTTCCCTCCCAGACCCTATGCTATCATGGTCACTTGTGTTACTTAAACATATGCTGTAAACCCCACATTACACTGTTATTTTTATTTACATAGTGTTTGCCTTTTAAGGAAACACATATACATGTTTTATCTATATTAATATGTCACACACACGCACACATACCCATTCATGCCCATTTCTGGTGCTTTTCTTTTCTTTTTTCTTTTCTTTTCTTTTTTTTTTTTTTTTTTGAGACAGTCTTACTCCTTACTCTGTTTCCCTGAGTAGAGTGCCATGGCATCAGCCTAGCTCACAGCAACCTCAAGCTCCTGGGCTTAAGCGATCCTCCTGCCTCAGCTTCCCGACTAGCTGCGACTACAGGTGCACACCACAATGCCCGGCCAGTTTTTCTATTTTTAGTAGAGATGGGGTCTCACTCTCGCTCAGGCTGGTCTCGAACTTCTGAGCTCAAGCGATCCTCTGGCCTTGGCCTTCCAGAGTGCTAGGATTATAGGCGTGAGCCACAGCAGCTGGCCTCTGGTGCTTTTCTTTAACATTGTGTAGATCCATATTTCCATGTTTTATCATTTTCCTTCTGCCTAAAAGACTTCCTCTAACCTTTTAGTATGGGAATGTTGATGATGGGGTTTTTAAGCATTTGTATATCTGAATATATTTTTATTTTGCGTTCTTTTTCAACATCTTTATTGAAATATAATTCATATATCATAGAATTCATCCAATTAAAGTATACAGTCCAGTGTTTATTAGTATATTCACAATGTTGTGCAATGATGATTTAAGTGTAGGACAATTTTATCACCCCTAAAAGGAGAAAAGTACTCATTAGTAGTCACTTACCATTATACTTACCTCTCCTCTTTGAGCCTTTGGTAACCGATAATCCAATTTCTTATCTATAGATTTGCCTGTGCTGGACTCTGCATATAAATGGAATCATAGAATATGTGGACTTTTGTGATTGGTTTCTTTACTGTTTTCAAGCTTCATGTATGTGATAACATGTATCAATACTTTGTTTGTTTTATTCTGTTTATTGCTGAAGAATATTGTATGGCCGTGTTTGTTTATCTCTTTATTAATTAGTAATAAAATTCACTAAGGAATTTTGATTGTTTTTTCTTTTGGGTATTCTGAATAATGATGCTGTGAATATGTGTGTACCTATTTTTAAATTTCTATTAGCTATATATGTGGGAGTGAAATTGCTGAGTGATGTATTTTTTGACCTATTGTCTAGTTAGAAATGTGTTGTTTGTTTTCCACATAATTTTTAATTTACTAAATTTCCTTCTGTTATTGATTTCTAATATAATTTCATTGTGGTTGGAGAACACTCTTTATACTATTTCAGTCTTTTTAAATTTGTCTAGGTTGTTTTATAGCTTAGCATATACTCTATCCTCTACCATGTTCTACATGCACTTAAAAAATGTTTATTCTGCTGTTCTTGGGTGGAGTGTTCTATAGAAGTCTATTAAGTGTCATTGTTTTATAGTGTTTTAGTTAAGTCTCCTATTTCCTTGTTGATCTTCTGTCTAGTTGTTCTATTATTGAAAGTGGAGAAGTGAAGTCTCCAATATTACCTATTGAATTATCTGGTTCTCCTTTCAATTATGTCAGTATTTTCTTTATGTAATTTTGAACTGAGTTGTTAGGAGCACACATGTTTATATTTGTTATAGTTTCTAATACACTGACTCTTTATCTTCATGAAATATCCTCTTTATCTCCAGTAACATTCTTTAAAGTCTATCTTATCTAATATTAGTATAGCTATTTCATATTTCTCATGTTTGGTGGTTGCATTATACACCTTTTTTCATCCTTTGGATTTCAAACTTTTTGCATCTGTGAATCAAAAATGTGTCTCCTAAAGACAACGTGGTATTAGATCTTGTTTTTTATACCCATTCCCATAATCTCTGCCCTTTGTATTTGTTTAATCAATTTACCTTTAATATTATTATTAACATGGTTAGGCTTACATCTGATATTTTGCCTTTTTTCCCTGTATGGCACAAGTCTTTCTGTTCCTCTGTTTTTCTTTTATTATCTTCTTTTGAATAAAGTGGTTATTTTCTAGTATAACATTTTAGTTTACTTGCTGGGGGGTTTTTTGAATTTTTTTGTATTTGTAAGCCTATGACAATATACATGTTATCAAAATCTTTGATACTCTTAACAGTATCTTAGCTTATACTAACCTAATTCCAATTAAATGTAGAAATTTACTCTGTATAGCTGTATTGATTCACCTCTTTTTGTGCTATTGTACATAGTACATCTATATACATTACAAATCTAAGCATTTTTATTGTTATAATTACTTTATGTAATATTATTCTTTTAAATTATATTTACCATGGCATAATTACTTATCATTTCTGATTCTTATCATTTCTTCCTGTGAATTAGAGTTTGCATCTGAGGTTATTATCTACTTAAATACAGCTCTGTTCCCACCCTCTTCCTTTGTGCTCTTATTGTCAAATATATTACTTGTCTTTTTGTTATTATTAAATATATTACTTGTTATAGGCCCAAGAATATAATTATACAAATATTGTTTTATGCAATTGCTTTTTAAACTAGTTAAAAAGAAAAAGAGAGAGGGTGTATGCAGTTATACTGTCTTTTATAATTACCTACATTATTATCTTTATTAGGGCTCTTTGCATTTTTGTTTAAATTTGAATTACTATCTGTGGTCACTTGCTTTCAGCCTGAAGAACTTTCTTAGTGTTTCTTATAAGGCAGCTCTGTTAGCAACAAATTCTCTCAGTTCTTATTTCTCTGAAAATCTTTATCTTACTTTTATTTTTGAAAGAGTTTTTTGTGTTAATCATTTAGAATATGCAATCTCACTGTCTTCTGGCCTCTGTTGTTTTGATAATAAGTCTGTTGAGCCTCTCTTATATGTGATCGGTTGTTTTTTTCTTTTGCTGCTTCCAAGATTTTCTCTTTGAGTTTCAACATTTTCACTCTGTTATATTTGAGTGTGAATTTCTTTGTGTTTATCTTACTGGAGTGTGTCAAGTTTCTTGGGTGTGAAGATTAGCGTTTTTCATGCAGTTTGGGAAGATTTTAAACTTTATTTCTTTGAACATATTTTCTCCCCTTTCTTTAACTCCACTCCTTCTGGTATTTTCACTATGCATATGTTGGTGTGTTCAGTGATGCCACATGATTCTCTGAATCTCTTAATTTTTCTTCATTTTTTCTCTCTGTTTTTCAGATTTCATTCTCTCTATTGATTTACCCTCACGTTTGATGACTCTTCTACCAGCTCAAATTTGTTGTTGAACCTCTCCTGTGAATTCTTTGTTTTGTTTATTGTCCTTTTCCATTCTGGAAATTCCATTTGGGTCTTTTTATCATTTCTATCTCTTTATTGGTATTATCTATTTCACAAGATTTTGTTATCATACAATCCTTTAATTTTTTAGATATAGTTTCCTTGAATTCTTTGAACCTATTTAATTTATAATGACTCTTTTGAAGTCTTTATTAGAGCAAATATCTGGGACCCTTCAAGAGTAATTTGTATGGCCTGCTCCCCCCCACTCCTGTGTTATATGAACCATACTTTCCTGTTTAATTGCATTTCTCATAATTTTTTAAAACTTGGCATTTTAGGTAATATATAGGGTTATAGCAATTCCGGATGCTAATCCTCTGTTCTTTCAGCATTTATGTGATTTTTGTTTGCTTGTTCCTTTGTTTGTTCGGTAACTTAACCTGTACTAACTCTGAGAAGTATACTACACTCAGAGTAGGCAACTTCTGATATCTCTGTTCAGATTTTTTCCCCCTTATTTTTATCTTTTAGACTAGATATCTAATGGTTCCGCTAGTTCGGTCAGCATAATCTACTTATTGGCCATAGGTTGTTCATAAGTCCCCTTAGACGGTTGGATTTTTCTCTTTATCGTTGGATGTCTATGTGTCTTGGGAAGCTGTTATTATAGTTTAGGGATTTTATGTTTTCCCCCTGTTCAACTAGGCACTTGTAGCTTGGATATTTCCTCTTTATTACTCCTGAGATGTTGCAGCTTTAGTCATGTATAGTCTCCCAGACTGCCAGAAATGCAAGTGATTTTATTTAAAGTCTAGTTTCCTTAAGAATTGCCACTGGGACAGAATGATTTATTGTTCAGCTGGTTGTGTTGTGTACCAGCAGTTGTATTTAAGCCTTTGTGGTAGTGAGGTTCCCAATCTTTATTGATGTATCTGTTTGTGGCTTGGGGAATGTTTTCAATCTACCTTGCGTTTTTCTCTGATTGCTCCTGAGTATAGCTTAGTGGATGTGCCCCGAATTTTTGATGCCCAGGGTTTACTGTGATTCCTGGAGAGCTCTTTGTAGTTTTTTTTTTTTTTTTCTGGTTCTTTCTTTTAAAGTTCTGTTTACTCTGCTGTTTTGCTTTTTGTTACTAGTATCATACAGCTAAGAGAAACCTCTTAATTGCTTTCCACCAAGATCTTCCTTGTTTTCAACAGCACCTTTAGGCATGGAATTCTCCACACTTTGTTCCAAATAATGCCATCCTCCTTATGCAGAGCTGCAGAGCACTTAATCCTTATGGCATTCCTCTTCTGGATAGAATCTTTGTGACACTATGTAGTACTGCGGTCTGGAACAGCAGCCTCCTGCTCCCAGAGTGACGTCTCTGCTGTACAAGCAGGCACTGGGGAGTGGTGGTAACCCTTGATCTTGGCTTTTTCTTTCTAGTATGGGACCTCCACCCTTCAAGTGAAAAAGCACCTGTAATTTCCCCCCTATGAGTAAGGCCGTGGTAGGGAAAGGGACTATCAGTCCTCTAGACCATGCCTGACTAGAATGGAATGTCCAAAAAATGGGTGTGGGTAGAGTGAGAAACACTGGTAACCTGTCCCTCCCGGGGTGAAATTGTTACCCTAGACTCGGAGCCTGGAGGTGTGGGATCCT
Organism: Lepilemur ruficaudatus; assembly: GCA_963574885.1. Classification (NCBI taxonomy): domain Eukaryota; kingdom Metazoa; phylum Chordata; class Mammalia; order Primates; family Lepilemuridae; genus Lepilemur; species Lepilemur ruficaudatus. The sequence goes on from CAUYRT010060536.1 coordinate 83,774, forward strand.
CTGCTGTCTTGACCAAACCCACTCAGCATAAAATATCAGAGTAGAGTTTTTGTAAAATGGATCCAGGAATGGTGAAGAGGGAGCATTTTGTGGCCCAGATGGCACAAACCCTCATTGTTCTTATTGTAATTTTGGAGAGTTTCTTGAATGAATGTTTCTTCATTTGCTGCATGCCCTTCAGATGATTTCTAGGGACTTTCGGTGCTTTTTTAAAAAATAATTTTCTTCAGTTAAGTGGATGTTTTATTTTGGAGAGGGTCTGCTGAGCTCCTCATTCAGCTATTCTGGAAGTTCTGTCTCTTGCCTTGATTTTTAATATAGGGCTGTGGGTTAATAGCCTTTCTTTCTCCCCTTTGAGTACAGTTGGACCTCCATATCCATGAGTTCTGCATCTGTGGATTCAACAAACTCCAGATCAAAAATATTTGGAGAAAAAAACAATAAAAGATAATATAACAGTAAAAAATAATACAAATGAAAAAAAGCAATAGAGTGTAACTATTTACATAGCATTTACATTGTATTAGGTATCATAAGTAATCTAGAGATGATTTAAAGTATATAGAAGGATGTGCATAGGTTATATGCAAATACTATGCCATGTTATATCAGGGAATGGAGCATCTGTGGATATTGGTGTGTGCAGGGGCTCCTGGAACCAATCCCCTGTGGATATCAAGGGATAATTGGACTTTAAAGACATTGCTTCACTGTCTTTTCACTTGCATTGTTTATGATGAGGAATCTGCTGTCACACTTAGGGTTGTCTCAGTATATTTCATGTGTTTCCCTCCCTGTGGATTCTGTTAAGTTTTTCTCTTTATTACTGAATTTGAGCAATTTGATTATGATGTGCCTTGAGGTGGTATTTCTTGTAATTGGGTTTCCTTGAGTTGCTTGGGTATGTGTATTTATACTTCCATTAAATTTTGAAAATTTTAGTCATTATTTCTTCCATTATTTCCCAGTCATATGGAAACACTGGAAAACATTCTCTCACCCTTGTGGATGGTTCTTTCATTGGTTTTAGGTAGTCTTCTCATACACATGCACTGATTGCCCAAGTGGGGACCTCTTCAGGTCTCCATGATTCCCTCTGTTTAGCTTTTCCTCCTTCTGAGTTGTGCTTTATTAACTCTTTTTGTCTTGATCTGCTTAGACCTTCAGCTTCATCTCCTCAACTCAGGGAAGCAACTGAGCTCTGTCTGTGGCTTGCCATGGGCCACAGGCTAGAAATTAATTCAAGACAGTTAGTTGGGGCAATTGTAGAGCTTACTTTGCTTGTTTCCACCCTCAGCGACCATTGTCCTTTACTCCCCGATATCCAGTGTCTTGAAAACCATTGCTTGATTTTGTTGATTTTTTATTGTTTTGAGTGAGATAGTAAACCTAGTTCCTGTTACTTCATGTTGCTGGGAGCAGAAGTCTTCATCCCCTTGGCTGAGTTTGATATCACAAGCCTATTACTTCTCTGCAGGCTGACATTTGTGGACCTTTAATTTCTGGTAGACACTTAGTTTGAGGAATGACTGCTTATATTGATAGTAGTGGAAGGACTTATCTGCTTTCTTTAAGCCACATTCTTCCTGTGATACTCCTTATTAAGTCATGTTTGTGACAAGACAGGGGATTGCAGTTTTTGAGAGGATAGTTAAATGCATACTATTAATAGTTTTGTATTCACCACTTGATGTTGCCAAACTGGCTTCTGCTCAGTTGTGGAAAGCATGGGAAAGGTGGGGTCACATGAGCGTGCACCGCTGGTCTGTTTTCTCCAAGGAAATTCTGAATCTGGATGAGTCAGCTAACCACTGGCTCACTTAGGAACAGAGGGAAGAGGGGATTGCTGTCAAGGAGAGGTGCCCATACTCACTCAGCCTTTTGGGATTTGGGGGCAAAGGAGACTGTTTAGGGACTGTATGGGTGTTTTTACCTAGTGACACATTGTGTAATACCTATTGTTGTAGAGGGTTATATAAGTTTACAGTGATTTCATAGGAAGGCATTTTTACGTAAGTCAACCACGAAAAAGCTTCAGTGTTTAAAAAGTTACCACCAGTAAACTCAGCCTTCTACAAACAACAAACATGTTTTAAAATTGCAGTTGATATTTGAGCAACACAAGTTTGAACTGCACAGGCCCACTTATATGCAGATTTTTTTTCAACTAAAGCAGATTGAAAATACAGTAGTTGTGGGATGTGAAACCCATGTATACAGAGGGCTGATTTTTCATATGCCTGGGTTCTGCAGGCCCGACTGCAAGATTTGAGTATGTACAGATTTTGGTATACTCTTGGGCTCTGGAACCAATCCCGTATATACAAAGGGACAGCTGCAATCAGTAGTTTACCCGAATATTTAAAACCTTCCAGTATTATGTCACTCCAGCTATCACTGTGATACAATTTGTTGAGGGCTACTGCCTGAATTCACATCCTGAGGACACACAGTAGTGTTTTGTTAGGGCTCATTGGCCCACAGTAGAACTTTCAAATATTGTCCAGGGCAGCAGCAGTTCAGTGCCATCCACTCTTCCCTGGCATCAGGCCAGTCTTCAGGGATAGCACTTCCTCTCTAAGCATAGCATTCTCATTTCAAAAACATTTTTAGACATCTTAGCAGCAGGATCATGGCTGTATTTTGTTTAAAATATTTAACATTTTCCCTCAACATTGAAATAATTAAATATCTTAATGAAGTAATTTGATTTGAGTGCAATATTTCATGATTTCTCTTTATATTTTTTTATTTTTGAATTAAAAAGGTACCTACTGTAAAAAATACAGGATGCATGGAATAGTGTAAAAAATTGGAAATAAAACAATGCATTTCCAGAAGCTATCACGTGTGAATATTTTAACATATTTCCTTCAAGCTTCTATTAAATTTTTAAGTATAATGAAATTACAGAATTAATTGTTCTCCTTTTTCCCCCATAACATTGTATCATTGATATTCAAGTGTTATGAAATATTTTTGAAACTGTAATTTGATGGTTTTGTTTCCCTGTTGTTAGACATTTATTTGGATTGAAAATTTTCATTAGGATAGATGACATCAATGTTAATTTTTTATCCACATTTGACATTTGTATTAGCTACCTATTGCTGTAAAATAAAGCACCGCAAGATTCAGTGGCCCACGACTGGTGATTGTGCAGATTGGCACTGTGGCAGATGGCAGCTGGGATGGGCACATCTGTTGTGTTGCAGTGAGTTGAAGGGTCAACTGAGGGCTGCAGGGTACTTCATGGCCACATTGATCCCTCCAATCCTCAGATGGGATGATTAGAATGGTGGTAGAGTTTGTGGCCAATTTCAATCTACCACGACAGCTTTTCCCTAATTTGGATATGTGGAAGTGGAACCACTTGGCCACAAGGTGAAAACTTTCCATGAAAGTTGACTAGATATGTACCTCTGCCAGTGGGGCATCAGAGTGACCATCTCAAAAACTTGCCAGCATTTTTCGAGTTCTAGATCAAAGGCTGAACATAATGAACAAGAGGAAGTGTGAATGAGGACAACATGATTTGATATCCTAAGTAGTTATTGACTCTTATGTGGACCAGTGTTTGTGGCCTTTGTCTAGATACATATATTCTAAAAGCAAAATCCTGGAAAAAGTTTGTTCACTAAATCTTATCCAAAGCCCATCTTCTCTTTCTAGAGAGTGATACAAACTGTTACTACGCATATTACAGCTCCTGTTACATTTGACTCTGGTAGTGAATTGAAATTAGCCTCCAGTGTTCCCAGCATATGGGTCATTTAAAATTAATTCAGCTAAGTAATTATATTTTAAGTACACTAAAAACAATAATAGAAAAAATTCACATCCAGAATAAGTGTTGAAAATGCGTAAGTATATATCAACCTACTCAAATACATTAGAACACAGTCACTAAATATTTAGCGTTAGTGTATACTGTTCTTCTAGAAGGTTGGAAATGAATCAAATCGCTAAAAACAGTGACTAACTCTTAATAGTTTTTATATTCTGAATATTCAAATGGCACCTTCAGGTGACTATTTCTTATCACTCACATTGTGTACATGCTCTTAATTTTCATTCTAGAAATATGAAGAATGCTTCTTTTTCCAAATATAGATGGGCTAGGAATCTTTTGGCTGATAATCACTCAGAGATTCAGTCAAGAGTGGAATCGAGAGTACTCTGCTGCGCGAGAAGTTGGCAGGCCTGTGTGGCCTTTGTAAGTAAAACTACTTAATCTGGCTGTTTTCTTAAAATCTCATATTGCTTGCCTAAACATTGGGTTCTGGCAGCTTTTTGTAAAACATTCTTCTCTCACCACCCCCTACCAATCCCTCGGGAAGAGGCGCACATCATTTTTTTTAAGTTAAAAGGCAGGGAAAGGAGATGAAATTAATTCAGTAAATGGCACCAGCAGAGCAAGCACTTGCTCATCTTCAGGAGTCCCCATGAGCTGACACCTCAACACCGTTACTTTGGGTGATGCTTAGCTGGGTTTCAATGGGCCTTTTCAACAGCACCTCACTAGAGGCTGGGTCAGAAGAAAATCTAGGTTTTCCCCTGGATCAGTACTGCTGCGGCCCCCATGGTGTGAGTAACATTCCCAGAGAAGAAACGTAGGAGAGGCTGAGGATGAGGAGCAGGTGGAGGGAAACATCCTCAGAGCAGTCCCAGGCTTTGCTCGGTCTCTGTGCATGGTGCTGCCTTGAAGACACTTGGTCCACAGCTTACTCTTCAGCTGCCTTGGGCATCCACAGCTTCCTCAGGCACACACTGGACTGATGTGGCCTCTTCCAGTTTGGCATAAAAAACCCCAAGTTTATAGAGATTGAATGTTGAGAGAAAACCACATAGAGTGATCCACCAGTGTTGGAATACAGTGGGTTGATCTTTGGTGTCTGTTCATTTTTCCTCTCAGTTTTGTGCTGATTCCCCTTACTAAGCGGGCTATATAAATTGGAGAGTACTAGTCCTACCAAGGTGTTTGTATTTTATCGGGTGAGCCATGAACACTGAAAATAGTGTTAGGTTCAATACGTACATATAAACATGCATGCATATGTGTTTACACAGATAGATAGATAAACAAAAGCTCTAGCCAGGTGAGGAAGAGATGTGGGGAAGGTGGAGGAAGTTTCCAATATTTTTCAATTTCTAATATGTATTCAATGTTCAGGCCTTTACCTAGTGAACCTCCTGCTAAGACCATAATCATGTTATAAATGCTCAGTAAATGCTAGCAAGTATTGATCTTGCAGTTAAGACAGTCCTCTCCTCAAGGCAATCAGAGTCTTTTGAGACCCAGTGTTCCAAACACAATGTCATCAATCCAAACTTGGAGCCATATTAGAAAGGGCGGCCAGGAAGGGCTGGACATGCTTCCACAATCACGTGTGAGCTCCAGCGCAGAATTGGCCATTTCTCCAAAAATGTAAAACATTCTTACGGTGGGAGTCCTATGTTCCTCAGCCAACTTCTTATAGTCTTGAAGGTCTAACAGTGCTTGCTTTGTTGCATACCTAGGGTAATGCATGGTGCACCTAAGCTAATATGTTGGATACCTAGTCTGGTAGGTTGGATATCTAGGCTGATATATTACATACATACCTGGGCTGATATATTGTATGCTGAGGCTGATATGTTGGATACCAAGGCTGATATATTACATACCTAGACTGCCATGTTAGATTCTTAGAACCGTGTCTCTTCCACCTACCCCTGTAGACACCTACTGAGGAATTTTGTCCTTTCTCTGTTAATGCTTTGACCTGAAAGAAAGATTTTGCGTCATGGAATGCCCAGGCCACAAGGAGGAAGAGGGTGCTGACTTCAACAATCAGAGCAAGCAGCTAATTAAATATTCTAGAAACATATTAACTTTGCATGGTTCTTTTTTTTTTTTTTTTTTAAGACAGAGTCTTGTTGTGTTGCCTAGGTATAGTGCAGTAGGGTCATCTTAGTGCACTGCATCTAACTCCTGGGCTCAAGTGATTCTCCTGCCTCAGCCTCAGAGTAGCTGGGCGTGTGCCACCATGCCCAGCTAAGTTTTCTAGTTTTGATGGAGACAGGGTCTTGCTCTTGCTCAGGCTGGCCTTGAACTCCTGACCTCGAGTGATCCTTCCACCTTGGCCTCCCAGAGTGCTAGGATTACAGGAGTGAGCCCCCACGCCCAGCCTGCTTGGTTCACTGTGGTAATAATAGCCCCAGACATTCCTACATTTAAGAGAAGATCCAGGGGAACAGTTTAGATCTTGGAAAATATTAATAGAGTTAGAGTAAATTAGGTTTGGCAAGATTCATGCTATTGAATTATTTCCACACCATTTTCCACCTTCTCTCTATCAGTGACCTCCCCTCCCTTGAGGTTCACTTTTACCCATTTTATTCCTCTTCCTTTTCTCGTCTCTGCTTCTCTCTATTTAACCACACACCTACGTCCCATAGTCCCTGCTGTCATAGGTACAGGACCTTCTCAGTTTGAAAGAGCTTGGTCTCCATTCTGTTCCCCACTCCGCTATCTCAAAACGTGGTCCTTGACTTAACTCAAAGCTGACTAAACATTGAGATCCTTACTCCTATTTTAAATTCGGATCACAGCATCTAGTGTTTCAATCCTCCACTCCCTTGGGCTTTTGAAAAATGTTCTTTCTCTTTTCACTGTATTCTGTAGAACTTTGACACTTTCTTTATAACAACAGGTTTCTTTCTCTGCTTCAATGAAACATCTTCTCCTCTCTCACTTTCCCCTTCCTGACTTGTCTCCCTTCCTTCCTCACCCAGTGGGCCCTTCACTAAATTATCTTTCAGTCTATACTTTTTTTTATATATAATCTTTCATTTGATAGTAACACAAGCCTTTGTGGCTTCAACCACTACTCCTGTGTGTTAATATATATTTCCCAAATTCATTACTTCGGCCTTGACCACTATACTACTTAGGTCTACATTTCTAATTTATTTCTGGAAATTTGAGGTGCATGGCTGTTCTGTTGGATTCTTGAATTTCTCATGTATAGAAGCTGTTAAAATAGGGCCCAGCTGGGCTGGTGATTACCCTTCTCATCCTTATGGCTTTCTACTGTTGCCTGAATAATCTGGATTAAAGTCACTTGTGACTCAAAAGCCTCTCTTGTTAAAATCCTTTAACATAAAAGTTGAACTTCTTATTCTTCCTATAAACATTTATTATAATTTTTATAATAATAATCGTGTTCTTCTAAACATATCTCCCTTTTTTTCATTCATGTTAAATGTCAGGTAAATTAAAGATAGAGGAGCTACCTGATGATGATCCTGGTATTCATTTGATGATATCCAAGTTCCATGCAGTTGCTTCTGTCTTCCACCTGCCTGAGTCACCTGCTTCTACCTGTGGCCTCATTGCAAAAGCTCATTTCGTCCACTGAGCTTTGTCTGCAGACTGCAGTAAACTCTACAATATGTGTGTAATTTTAATAGAACATACTACTTTCAACTTTGTTCTCATCTCAGACATGTGCATCTTATTTTCTTCATCATGGAAGTCTCAAAGGCAGTACATCTAATTTGTCTTTATTTTCCCCTTAACATAATGTTGTCATAGTAAGGCCGTGACAAATTTTGATTGAATCAAATTAAATAGTGGCTGATAACTGTAGAGTTCACCATTTCTGGTGCTCTTCATTCCTTCTTGCAGAGCCAGGCTTCCATGTGCTATAATTCATTAATCATGTGAAGGATTTCTTTGAATATTTCTAATACTGCAGATCTGAGGAAGATGAATTCTCAGATTTTTTTTTTTCTGTCTGAAGGCATTTATTTCATCTTGATTTTTGAAAGTCATTTTTCTGGGTACAGAATTATAGGCTAATTTCTTTTTCTTTCGGTACTTTAAAAATCCTCCATCATTGGTTTCTATTTTTTCTTATGAGATATCAGCCATGATCTTAATCACTTTTCTTTTTTATGCAATGTACCTTTTTTTGGTCACTCTTAAGATTTTTTTCTTTACTGACTTTTCAGCAATTTGATAATAATGTGTTCAGGTATAGTTTTCTTTATATTTGTCATTTCTTGAGGTTTGATGCATTGCTTGGACCTGTGATTTGATGTTTTTTGTTACTTTTGGAAAATTTTTGACTATAGTCTTTTTAAGTATTTTTCATCTCAGTATCTTTCTTTCTGGGACTCAAATGATGTATACGTTCTATTTGTAACACAGATGTTATAGGGTTGTGTGCTTATTCAAAACCAGTTCCATTAAAGGCTGTATCAACTATATAGCATAGAATGGCTATGGGGTGAGAGTGAATAGCTGTGTCCAAGGTAGGCTGTCATCCCTAAACTCTAGTCACTTTTTATCTCAGTACCTGGTTTTATTCCCTTCATAGTACTCATCACTGTCAAAACATCTGGTTTATGGATTAGCTACTTGTTTAGTCTCTGTTTTACCCACTATGATTTAAGCACTGTGGATGTAGGGGTCTTATGTCTTGATTATGGTCTATCCTTAAACTTTAGAACTCTGTGTAGCTCACCTACTAATTATTTGTTGAATGACTAGTGATGAGAAGGAAAGCAAGGATAAAATTGACTTACCACTTACTCTTAGGAAGCTCTTAAAAGGTAATAGTCATAAAATTCTTCAAACAATTTGTAATACTGGAAAATTGTTAAATTGTAATAGTAGATTGGAGTGTTAAAGAAATTTGGAATAGTTTAGTGAAAAATAAAATATTTTGTACTAATCAAAATGTTTTGATTACTAGGCTTATTCAATTGTAACATTAACAAAATCATAGGATTTCATAGCTGGATTTTTGACTACTTTAGATAATTCGTATGAGTGGAGTCTTATAGTATTTGTTCTTTTGTGACTGGCTTATTGCATTTCAGTTAGCATAATGTCCTCAAGCTTCATCCATGTTGTAGCATAATACAAGATTTCCACACACACACACACACACACGCATGCACACATGCATATACATACACACACACGCACACACGCATATACATACACACATATGCACACACTCACAATTTTCTTTATCCATTCATCTGTTGATTGACATTTTGGTTGCTTCTACCTCTTGGCTACTGTGATGTGCAGAACTTTTTAAGTTTGATGTAGTCTCTTTGTCTATTTTTGCTTTTGTTTCCTAGGATTTTGCTGTCATATCAAATACATCATTTCCAAATGCAATATCATAAAGATTTTCCACTATATTTTTTTCTAGAAGTTTTATATATCCCCATTTCTTAAGGGTCAGTTTTGGAGATTTAGTTTGATTCTTCTTTTTTTTTTTTTTCTTTTTTTTTTTTGAGACAGAGTCTCACTCTGTTGCCCGGCTTGAGTGAGTGCCGTGGCGTCAGCCTAGCTCACAGCAACCTCAAACTCCTGGGCTCAATCGATCCTTCTGCCTCAGCCTCCCGAGTAGCTGGGACTACAGGCATGCGCCACCATGCCCGGCTAATTTTTTACATATATTTTTAGTTGTCCAATTAATTTCTTTCTATTTATACTAGAGACGGGGTCTTGCTCTTGCTCAGGCTGGTCTTGAACAGCTGACCTTGAGCAATCCGCCCGCCTCGGCCTCCCAGAGTGCTAGGATTACAGGCGTGAGCCACCGCGCCCGGCCTAGTTTGATTCTTTAATTGGTCCATGTTTTTCTGTTTCTTTGTATGCCTTGTTATCTGTTTTGGGAGTTTAGCATTTGAAAAATCAGTTTTACCTCTCCCAGTCTTTATGGTCTAATTTTGTACGGAAAGGACTTTCACCAATCAGCCTGGCCAGAGATTCTGGAGAGCTCTGAAGCCTTTTCTGGGATACAGCCTCTCTGGACTTGCACACTTCATGTAATTGAACAGATATGAGTTTATACTCAGGAGCATTCCCTGATGTTTGTCTCTGGTACTGCAGCTTCTTTGGTATAAGAAGCTGAGGTGCTGTGCTTTCCCTAGTGTCTTTCTGTGGCTCAGCAGACTCCACTGGTAGACCAAGTCATGTTTATTGCCTTTGTTCTCAGAGATAAGCAATCTGCCACCCTGTTCCTGTCAGCACTTAAATTTAAAGAAGGGAGAAACCAGTCCTTCGGGCAGCTCCCCAAAATGTCAGAAAGTTGAAAATATTCTACTCTTCTCTTTCCCTCCTAGGAGAGAAGGTGGGAATTTTCTCTTGAACTCACCATGTTGTGCTGGGGGAGGCACTCTGGCAAGTGCGTGTCATGAATTTTCCCACGGGGCTTCTGTGTGGTTGGCTTACGCTGGCTAGGAAACTCTTAATTGCACTCTGGATTTCTCACAAAGGCAACTAGTTTGTGCAGTGTGGTTAAGTTGGTGACTTCATGTGGGAAAGAGGGGCTGGGGCTTCCTACTTTGCCATCTTGCTAATGTCACTCTGTTACATGCCACTCATACGCAGTGAGATTTGTCAAATACTAAGGCCTCTCATATCACCCTCAGTCTTCTCATTGTTCAAAGGTACAAATGCAGTTAGCCTTTCAAATACACTGTGGACTGAAAGCTGTGCTGGTCGGTATTCCCAGCCAGATAGTAGAAGGGAAAAGGTACTAACATGAAGGGAGTTGTTAAAAACTAATCTTTCCTGTTATAACTAATAAAACTCATGATTGGAGGGAGAACTTACTTCAGACATTCAGTTTACAGATGGAGAAAATGAGCCCCAACAAATTTAAATTACTTTCTCAAAATCGTATGGTAACTGTAAAGTCAAATTTGTGATGTTACAAGACTTGGCAGATGCCTTCGTCAGTTCTCTTATATTCTTACCATTAAGCTCTTTCAAGAGGTGGAAATTTAGATATGAGCTTTTGAGCACCTACTCATCAGAGTTCCGAAGCATTTGTGGTTCTGAACTTTAGCACCAGTGTTTTTATTCTTTTGAGAATATGAATTATCAAACTTCTTTAGTAGTAAATATTTATACGAATGTACAGAAATATAGAATGTCACTTTTAACCTCCTTCCATGACACTTGTCATAGCTGACCTACAGTGAGATTATGACAACTTCATCTTGATCTTTGTAACCTTGCTGGCCTCCTTGAGAGCACATATAATATTTAAAGGATGACTAGAAAAGGAGTGAGAGCTTTAGAGTTGGCATCCATAGTTCTGGGATTAGTGGAATTGGGATTCTCTGTAAATGCTGTATTCATGGGTCTGAACCAAGTTAATCGGTTAAGTAGGACCTTAACAGATCTGGAATGGTACCTATAATAGTGACATCATCATATCAGGGCCCCAACACAAAACTACGTCAAACACTTACACATGGATTCAGCAGGTTGGCAAAACTGTAATATTGACCAAGTTTGCTTATCCTATATACTTTGTACCCAAATTCCTCCACATACTCTCCATAAACCTAGTATTCTTCAAGTTAGAAGAATTGAAAACACATCTTAACTGAGATGTTATGGATAGATTTAATATAAGCCTCAGAGACATAGTATTTGCATTTTAAAAAGAGCCTAGAGAGATTATTTGTGATGATAATTACAATTATGATGACGATAATAGCAATAGAATTATACTAATAAATTCCCACTGAGGTCTTTGTTCCCCAGAATCTTTTTAAGCCTCACTACCAAGCAGAAAACTCCAGGAGGCTGAGGGTGGAACCCTGGATTCTCTGCTGCAGAGAGAATCCTGGAGGCTGCAGAATCCTGGATAAGTCACCTCCTTACTCATATTTAACTCTCCGTAAAATGGGAACAAGGGTGGTATTACATCCCGATTAAACCCCAAATGCTTATTACAGTGCCATTTAGTAAATGCTGCAATCGCTTTGTCCATGGTCATGAGCAAAGGGAGGGAAGGCAGTACTGAGGGGAGAGTTGGTGGTGGGCTGTGGGGGCCGCTCTATCTAATGCATCATATTTCCCAGTGGGACCCTTAGTTTGGGTAAAGGGTGGAAGCCACATGCTGGAGGGGCTGACCACAGATGAGCCCGCATTCTCTACTGCAGGGAAGATTGAAAGAGAGGCTCCCAGCTATTTGGGAGAGCTCTTCATGCCTCAAGGACATGAGAGTTGATGTTATTTATTCATCTTTTAAAAATTCATTTTCTGATGTTTAAATATTTCTATCATATTTAATCTTTTTATGAATAAAATAGAAATGTAAGTGACTAGGGTGACTTTTAAAAACAGAAATATTATTTGAAAGGCAGCAAATGCAATATTTTGGTATTATTTTCTACATCTAATTCCAGGGACTCTAACAAAAAATTTACTGAACACCTACTGCTTACTGCACAACAGTCCATCCTGCAACCTCCATCAGGCATTGGGTTCTGTTATCAGCCCCTCTGACATGTAGGGGGACTGAGGCACAGAGATGTGCAGAAAATTTTCAAGATTAAAGAACTGGGAAGAGACGGACCCACTCTTCGCGGCCGGGCAGCACGCTCCACGGTTGTGCTGCCTTATTCGTCTTGGCTGATCGGAATTCCTCGGGGTCTCTATCCTCATCCCTACTGCTGCTGTCCTGGGCAGCGTATCAGTGATTTCTTTCCAATGATGGCTGTGGACACCTGGGCTCTCCCTGCCCCATGGTTCTGTCCCTGTCAACGCCTACTGACCCCATAGCCCATCTGTTCTAATCTGTGTTTCTGACATTGCCTATTTCTTGCTTGTTTATGGATGAGTATACATGGTTTTATTGACTCTCCCAAAGCCACTCTCAGCTTTTTCCTCTCCAGGGAGGTAATGGAGTTTCCTCTGTAACAGATGATCATATTCAGGAGTATCCTCGTCTCGGTTCTTTTGCCCAGTTCTTTGCCCACTTGACTACCCAGGTCAGCCCGTAGTTGTCGTCATGTTCTGGAGGATGCTTCACAATTATTCTTTTTCAGAAATAAGACCTACTGTTTGATAGGTCATTAAGGTGACTATAGTTTATTATAATCTGTTGTGTATTTCAAAATAGCTAGAAAAGAATAATTCAAATGTTTCTAGCACAAAGAAAAGACAAATATTCCAGGTGGCGGATATCCTAATTACACTGATTTGATCTTTATAAATTATTATATGGACATATTAAGTTATCACATATACTCTGAAAACGTGTACATCTATTATGTATCAATAAAAAATACAGTTAGAAGAAGAAAAATATCATTCTTCATGTTGCAATGTGAACATTTAACATGTAAAGTCCAAGTAATTACAGTAGCTTTACAACTACAATTTTTAGAAACTGTAGTTTTGCAACATTCAGTGTGCTGGACACTGCGGGAGTGGGTGAAGGTGGATCGCACTCACCCTGCCTTTCAGGGACAAGCTCTTCTCATAAGGGGTGCTCCTGACCTAAAAATAGGAAGTGACCTCATAATACGGAGATCCAGAGAAAGGCAGTCCATCTTTCCTTCTCTGTTACTACATGCAAAAATGAATTTTCCTAAAAGTCCCCCAAAGCTTATTAGAAATTTGTGTGAGAACTATCTTTCATAAGAGGTATTAATCAAAAGACTCAACTCAAGAAAAACTAAATGACTACTGTAGCGGTCCTTGTAGCCCTTGAGGCCTGCCACGTATACACACGGTGGGGGGGGGGGTTCCATGTGAGCCTGTAGCCTCGTTCCTTAGGGGGTGGATTCCTGCTCTTCTGCCTTTCCCAGAGGAATGACTGCAGACCCAGTGGCCCATGAATCCACGCTGAGCTGAGTACAGTTCCTCAATATGTCTATTTTCTTTCTTTGTTTTCATTTTTTTAAATTTCAGCATATTATGGGGGTATAAATGTTTAGGTTATGTGTGTTGCTTTCTCCCCCCAACGTCCTCCCCAGAGTCAGAGCTTCAAGCATGTCCATCCCCCAGACAGTGCGCATTGCACTCATTATGTATGTATATACCCATCCCCTCCTCCCCCTCCCGTCTGCCCGACACCCAATAAATGTTGTTCCTATATGTCCACTTAGGTGTTGATCAGTGAAACCAATTTGCTGGTGAGTACATGTGGTGCTTATTTGTCCATTCTTGGGATACTTCACTTAGTAGAATGAGTTCTAGCTCTATTTTCTATAGACGTTTTTATTCTCTTTCCAATTTTTCTAAAGTAGATCATGCCAAGTGTAAGTCCATGGTTTTAGAAAGAAATTTCTGGTGGTTTTGAGAAGCTGGCTTGGTGTAACTTCCCATTTGACCTTGGAAAAGGTAGGAAGCGATCTGGAATCAGGTCATTCAGGCTGCCTAGAACCTTGTAACGAGTGAGGGCCAGCGCTGACCTGTTTTAAAAGGCCACTGACAGGGCCTTTCTCGCTGGGGCTGTTTCCCCAGCTTCTCACTGACAGAGCTCACACGGTCCACCAGGCTCTCCTCAGCTGCTCGTTCTAGGACGAGGAAGGCCACGGGAGGGTGGAGGAAAGTGACCAAGCGCGTATCTGCTTTGGTTTTGTGACGGAGGACGGTAGTCCCCGTACTCCCTTTAGGGCCACACAGATCTATCAGGGGAGCACAGGCAGCCGTTCGGTGCCCATCAAGGCTTGCCCGGTGCATCTTTGCAGCGTTCACTCATGCTGTACTGTGGATGCGTTTATCATGCTTCTCCGACCTACTAATTCTGAACTTTTAGGAAATGATAACATCCAGATAGGTAAGGTAGAATTCAAACAAAGGATTGCAATGTGAATCCATTTTGAACCAAGTGCATGGGCCCCAGTTCCATCAGCCTCGTTTTATGCTCTCTCAGTGGAATCTGCACCCTTTCACTCAGGAACCCTCTGCCTCTGGCTTTTCTACCTCTGCCTAAGTCCTTAGCTTTCTCCCAGCTACCCAGGGCTTAATCTTCTTTTTATTGTGGTGAAATACACATAACATAAAATTGACCATCTGAAACTTTTTTTTTTCTTGATTCAGTGTTTTGCTCTGTTGCCCAGGCAGGAAGTGTGGTGGCGTCATCATAGCTCACTGCAGCCTCAAGAAACTCCTGGGCTCAAGAGATCCTCCCGCCTTAGCCTCCCAAGTAGCTGGGACTACAGGCCTGCACCACCACATCCAGCTGATTTTAAAAATGTTCTGTAGAGACAGGGTCTCGCTATGTTGCCCAAGCTGGTCTCAAACTCCTGACCTTAAGCAATCTCCCACCTTGGCCTCCCCAAATGCTGGCATTACAGACATGATTACAGGACATGGCCATCTGAACCATTTTTAAGTATACAGTTCAGTGGCAGTAAGAATATTCATATTGTTTTGCTACCATCACCACCATCCATCTCCAGAACTCTTTTCATCTTGCAAAGCTGAAACTATGTACCTATTAAACACTAACACCCTATTTCCACCTCCCCCAGCCCTTGGCAACCTCCATCCTACTTTCTGTCTCTATGAATTTGCCTACTCTAGGTACCTAACGTAAGTGGAATCATACAGTCTTTGCCGTATTGTGACTGCCTGATTTCACTTAGCATAATGTCCTCAAGGTTCATCCATGTTGTAGCATGTGTCAGAATTTCCTTCCTTTTTAATAAAAAGTAATATTTCATTGTATGGATATCACATTTTGTTTATACATTGATCTGTTGATGGACACTTGAGTTATTTCCATCTTTTGGCTATTATGAATAGTACTGATATGAACATGAGTGTATAAGTATCTGTTTGAGTCCCTGACTTCAATTCTTTTGAGTATATACCCAGAAGTGGAATTGCCAGGTCATACAGTAATTCTATTTTTAATATTTTGAGGAACCACCATACTGTTTTCCACTGTGGCTATATCATTTTCTTTCCTATGAACAGTGTACAAGGATTCTAATTTCTCTACATCCTGGCCAACACTTGTTGTTTTCTGGGTTTTGTTGTTGTTGTTGTTGTTGTTGTTGTTGGCATGGGTGGTGGTGGTGTTTTTGTTTGCTTGCTTGGTTTAAGACTAGCCATCCTGATGGGTGTGAGGTGATATCCATGATTTTGATTTGCATTTCCCTAATGACTAATGCTGTTAGTAATTTTTCATGTGCTTATTGTCCATTTGAGTATCTTCTTCGGGGAAATGTCTATTTAAGTTCTTTGACCATTAAAATCAGGTTGTTTTTCTTCTTGTTGAGTTGTAGGTGTACTTTGCATATTCTGGATATTAACTACTTATTACGTATATGATTTGCAAATATTTTCTCCCATTCCATGAGCTGCCTTTTCACTCTGTTGTGCCCTTTATGCACAGAAGTTTTTAATTTTGATGTAGTCAAATTTATTTCTTTCTCTCTTGACGCCTGTGCTTTTGGTGTTATATGCAAGAAATCATTGCCAAATCCAGTGTTTTCCCTCTATGTTTTCTTCTGATGTGTTTGTAGTCTTACATCTTATATCTAGGTCTTTAATCCATTTTGAGTTAGTTTTTGTATGGAAGGAAGGGTCCAGCTTCATTCTTTTGCATGTGGATATCCAGTTTTTCCAGTACCATTTGTGGAAAAGACTATCCTGTACCTGCTGAATGGTCT
The DNA here is from genome assembly GCA_963574885.1 of Lepilemur ruficaudatus. Taxonomy (NCBI): domain Eukaryota; kingdom Metazoa; phylum Chordata; class Mammalia; order Primates; family Lepilemuridae; genus Lepilemur; species Lepilemur ruficaudatus. The sequence goes on from CAUYRT010060536.1 coordinate 100,211, forward strand.
TGACATCCTTGATGAAGATCATTTGTCAGGACTTAATCTCGAGTCTTAAATTACAAACCCTGAGCCTCCGGTGACCAGTCTCTTTCCTGAATGCCCCTATCAAAGCCACTTTCCTAAATGCTTCATTTATGTTAGCATGACTCTACTTAAAAGAGCATCAACTGAAAACAGTTCATTTCCCCAGCTTTTGTGTGTGTGTGTATGTGTGTGGTTATTCCAAACTCCTTTCTCATAAACCCTTCACTGCACTATTGTGTGTTAATAAAGTTTTATGTCTGTAGGTCCTTTTATTTAATGAGATAAAAAGCTCTGGAAGCCTAAAGTCTAATAAATACTGTGAAACAACCAGAAAATTCTCTTGCAAAAAGTAGGTTCTCAACTGACTGACTCAACACAGCCTTTTGTATGGCATAATCAAAGGTTATGTCGTATTTGAAGACAGAACACTTGCTGAATCCAATTAAGTTGAAGAAAGATGCTACTTAATTTTCATAGTAGTTAGCAAAGCCACATTTAAAATGAAGAATATTCCTTTTATGAAATTTAGGCACTATATACATAGTGCATAGAATTGTGTTGGGACATTTTCCAAAATGCCAGCAGCTCTTTGGAGCTCACATGATTTGATTGTGCTGACAGATGTTAGAGGAGTTGGCTCAAATTCATAATCATTATTTTCATTTCATGGAGGTCTGGAAATCATTGCCTAGGGGACAGACCACTGAATATGCAATTTTACAAGAGACTGAGAGCTCAGAGGTGCCACTCATAGTTCCAAAGTGGAGTGCAGAGGTCCATTTGTGAGTGTCCCGTTATTTAGCAAATCTGAAGGAGGCACATTGAAATAATTGCCTATACAAACACTCATGTTTCCATGGAAACAATTTGTTTCATGTGGAATGGTTCAGGAGTCTAGTTCATATTCCGCTCTGGGTAGAAATGTTCTGAAATTGGCTCTGTTCTCCCTTTTGTCACTCAATGAGTACTGAGTGAAGGGCACGTCCATCCTTTCAGAGGACATCGCCCCTGACTCAGAGGTCTGCCGACTTGGCAGTCTGAGTACCTGTCTCATTCAGTTCCATTGCTGCCCAGGAAAGAGAAACTGTTTTTCTTTAAAGCCAATGAGCCAGTTTAACCTCTGATGCACAATGTTAGATATCATGACCTCTGATTATATGAACTTTATATCCTCATAATTGAAACAGTAATTCTTTGACTTACTAAAATTTTATTATATTTGAGTTGTAGGATTTTAACTCTGTGATATATGTGTTCATATGCGCCTTTAAGTGATACTTCTACAATAAACTATGTTTCTTATTTTATTTTTTTGGTGTATGAACTCACTAGAACTTTGCTCTGGGTTGCTTTGCTTTGGAATGGTAGTTACACAGCTATGTGGTAGATAAATAACCACCACATCACTGACATTGCTTATCTCTTCTGTTTAGCTTTCTAGCAAAACTTGGACATTAAATCACTTATGCAATGTCTTAGATTTATCTCCTATCTTTGCCATAAAATCAGCTTAACTGATGTTACAGAGTATCTTTATACTCATCTATCACTGGCAACTTGCAGTGTATGATTGTTTCATTTTCCTAGACCTTGATAAATACAAGCAAGAATCTTTCATCCTTTGAAAATTTTAAAAAGTAAGGCCAGCAGGGTTCAGATTGTAACTGCAAGACAAGTTTCTAGGAAGAACCTGCCCCTATGTGTTTCCAACATATCCTTGAGATGTTAGTGCATGTGTCATCAGGATGTTAAATAGTGCACTCTGCTGTCTCTCTGTGGCACAAAGTATTAACATAAATGTGTTTTTCTCCACAGTAAAACCGACTGTAATTGACGTTGACATTTATGTTAACAGCATTGGGCCTGTGTCATCAATAAACATGGTAAGAAGCTATTTTATTTTCTGATCTGATGGCTGTTGTACCCATTCTTGCTCACCTCATCATGCACTTCTGTTTGAAATTTATCGTGCAGGTTTAAAACTCACAACTGAATTTTTAAAATCTGTAGTATTTATTGGTAGTTTAGGTATTGAAAATGGTACAAAAAACCAAAATTCAAGAAGCAGAGGTGGTGACCCGAGCAGCTTTTGGACTTTTAGTTCCTTCTTTCAAGATCCAAGAGAGCTGCCTTCTGGTGTTTGTCAGGAAAGGATTTGAGATATTATGCTTTTGTCTTCAGTTTGGACTTTGAGGGTAAATAAACTTCTTTTCTTTTCTTTTTTGCAAGAAAAAGTACAGGATCAAATATATGTGTTTTCCCTGAGTTGAGTATTTCCACAGACTTACAAGCAAATTGAGATCAAGAACTATTTAATGCAAAACAAGCTCTTCCCTTTGAAAACGTTCTGGGCTATGAAGCAAGTATTGAGGTGTTGGAATACAGTAGGGTGAGAGCTATTGGCCTGGGCTGCAGGCCATGGTGCATCTGCCTTCCAGGTGCACATAAGACCCTGAAGCAGGTCTTGCTTTTGCAGCCCTGAGCAACGCCAGGAACTCCCGCACGCTGGGCCCTGCCTGTGCTCACTGCTTCACATTTGCTCCTGAATTTGGGAGACATGTGAGGCTGAGGGTGGGGAATTGCCAAAATGCTGACTTAAATGCATTCTTTTCATTGCAATGTTCTGTGGATGGAAATAACCCCTCCAAAATTAGTAGTGAAATCATTTCTTTTCATTGCCAGATTTAAAAAGTGTTCTTTTCTCTGGTGATATAAGGGTTCCATGTAGGGGTAAAGTTATATTTATGGGTGATTCACATTAAAAAAATCTCCATGTCATCCCTAAACTAGAGCAAAGAAGTGAAATGAATAAATAAAGGAGAATTACTTTGTACAACCTATGGGCTGCAGATGGTTGTGTATTAAAAATCAAATTTTGAATGTGGTATCACCTTTTCTTGATATGTCATTATTCAATTGACTGCATAAAGAAGAGAGGGTCATCATTTTTCAATGTCTTTGTTTCTTGTTCTGGAATTTTATCTTTTTACATTTGTTCCACAACACTTTCTATACCACCTTTGTGTCTAACACAAATTTATGTCTAACCCTAAAAGTACAAGTGCCTCTATGAATGTATGGTTACAAAATTATTTTAGGAGCGGGTTTTTGCATTTGCATATCTAGGGATTCTCTTGAATTCCTTGTGACTTTGAGATTTACTTTGTGCTCAGTATTAAGCTTTGTTATTGGAATTGATGGGAATTTCTGTTTGGAAACCACAAGCTGCAGAGGAGGAGGCTAAGCAAGTGACAGTCACCCACAGGGTGATAAGGACTCTGCTAAAGGTAGGCACTGACTCGGAAAGTTGGCAGAGTTGGAATTGACTGCTGCACTGATTCATCTCTGTCTGAACTTGACCCATAGGCAGGAGTTGGCCAGGTGGGACACACCATGAAGGCCTCAGTAAAAGACAGGGTGACAGGGTGTGTCACACAGCTGGGGGATGGGGCACTGACATACTAAGGAGTGCCCGGAGGGGGTCCTCCGGGGGGCACCCTGGACCTCTCAGGATGGAGGCCCAGAAGCCGCAGTGAAGAGTTGGGCCTCTTGGATTTGTCCAAAACAGATCCTTGCATTTGGGAAGTGTGACAACCCTCTTCTATCTGAGGTATGGAGGTCATAGTTCATGAGGTTAGTTCAAATCCAGTAAGATCTCTAGTCAGACCCCCTTTGTCCCCTTTTAAGGGGCATTGTGAGCTCTCTATCACAAAAGAAAATTACTTGAGCTTTGTTGTCTTGTACACCCTGAGGCAGATACGGCAGGTTACCAATGGTAGACATTTAACATAGAGATTGTTCAGTTAGCCTTCTCATTACAAGCAAAATTTCCCTAAATATCTTGAAACTTCATTTAGTCAATTTTTTCCCTTCTAGGGTGTATCTCTACTGCAGTGAAAGGGGGATCAATAGATGTGGTTGCCTGGTATTTTGTGACTGGGAAGCAGCTGTCTAGGCCACAGTGTACAAGCTGAACTATAGCAAACGCTTTACTCTGGAAATGGTGACATGTTTATAGTCAGTTCTCAGCAGAGCTAAAGTTATCTAGACCATTCCCTAATTTTACTAGAGAGAGATAATATGCACCTAACCTACCTGAGCTCAGCAAAGCACACAGGGTAGTCAAGGGGTTGTTTAAGAAATATACTCACACGCACATTCAAATGTTGAATTCCTGTGTTCTCCTTAGGCGAATTGCTCTCTCTCTGTCTGTTCATTCATAAACATTTGCCACACAACTAAGGCCAGTCACTGTGTAGGGCGTAGGAAGACAGGAATGCAGTCCTGCTTTGAGGAAGCAGATCCCTAAACAAACTGGATGCCAGAGGGAAGTTAGAGTCCTTGCTGAACAGCCCCAGGGATGGGGAACTGGCTGGCCTGCTGGGGCAGGGGCCTCCAGGCTGGGAGGAGAGTGTTTCTCACCTTTGCACTCAAAACAGGTTGCTGTTGGGAAGTCAGAATGACAAAGGGCTTCTCCTCACATGCTGAGCACATCACACACCCCCACTCTAGGTATGAAGTCAAGGGGAACAGATTATTTTTACTTATTTATTTTATTTTTTATTTCAGCATTTTATGGGGGTACAAATGTTTAGGTTACATATATTGCCATTGCCCCACCCGAGTCAGAGCTTCAAGCCTGTCCATCCACCAGACGGTGTGCACCGCACCCGTTAGGTGTGAATATACCCATCCACTACTGCCCCGCAACCTGCCCAACACCCGATAAACGTCACTACTATACCTGCACATAAATGTTGATCAGTTAATTCCAATTTGATGGTGAGTACATTTGATGATGCTTGTTTATCCATTCTTGTGATACTCCACTTAGTAGAATGGACTCCAGCTCTATCCAGGATAATACAAGAGGTGCTAGATCACCATTGTTTTTTCTGGCTGAGTAGAACTCCATGGTATACATATACCACACTTTATTAATCCACTCATGGATTAATGGGTACTTGGGTTGTTTCCACATCTTTGCAGTTATGCATTGTGCTGCTATAAACATTCAAGTGCAGATGTCTTTTTTATAGAATGTCTTTTTTTCCTTTGAGTAGATGCCCAGTAATCGGATTGCTGGATCAAATGGTAGTTCTACTTTTAGCTCTTTGAAGTATCTCCATATTGCTTAACATAGAGGTTGTACTAGTTTGCAGTCCCACCAGCAGTGTATGAGAGTTCCTATCTCTTCACATCCATGCCAATATTTATTGTATTGGGACTTTTTGATAAAAGCCCTTCTCACTAGAGATAAGTGATATCTCATTGTGGTTTGATTTGCATTTCAAGGGGCACAGTTTAAAAAAAGATAAAGTGCTTAAAAGTGAAATGTGCAGCTTACAAAAATAAGAGCAATTTATTTAATAAAAATAGAGAACTGACTATGTAAGGGGATATTGGGATTGAGTTACCAATTAAAAAAATGTGTGAGAGAGTAAACCAATCAAATTAAAGAATATATTATGAGAAAAAGCACAATTTAGAGATGTGAACAGGGTTTAAGGATGTAGGTTTTTATTGGGGGTTTGATCATAAAGGTAAAGCCTGGTAAAATGTTGGCTTTTTTTCCAAAGAGCCATTTAACCATCAATGAAACAGGGAAAGTAATGACCATTCTTCTTATTCCTCTTCCTCTGCCTCCCTCCCTCCCCCATACTTTCTGCTTTTTGTTGAGGTTATTAATATTGAAGATTCAGCTTCCGATGTTCCTCCTGCTAAATGAAAATGAAGTAGCATTTCAGTCTGTTGTTTAATAGATTGAATTTATCTTATTTATCCTGGAACTGTTTGAGGTTTTTCTAGTTATTGAGGAGATTAGAAATGATTCAGGTGGGACCAGGAGAATATTTATTTACATAAAGCTCTCCTAGCATCCTCTATCTTTGTCATTGCAATGAACCTAAATGTGTACAGTTCCTCATAGAAACTGTGTGTGGTTTGTTTCCAGACCAAGGAAGCTATGTGCAGGGAAGCCTGTGAGTTTATTTTTTAGAATATCCATTTAAACAGCGTTTTAGGAAAGCAAGGAGGGAAACTCATGCACTGATATTTATTCTATGCTATTGGCCTCACCTTATTGAATCTTCAGGAGATGATAGTGGAGGAGATATTGTCATTTCTATTAATTTGTGTTCAGGGAGCGGAAGCTCATCAAGATCCCACAGCCAGTTTCTAAGTGCACCTGCTTGGCAATGAAGCCCAGGCTTCGTTTCCCAGCCAATGGGGAAATACAGTTACTCGGTATACCTGTAGAGCCACAGCTCTAACTTGGAACTTGAGATGAAAAGGGCTCAGCGAGAGTCTAGTGTTAGGATTGCTTTCCTTTTTTCTTTTTTAAAAAATAAATCAATAGACTTTATTTTTTGAGCAGTTTTAGGTTTACAGAAAAATTGAGCAAAAGGTACAGAGTTCCCGTATACTCCCCACCTCCACCCCGCACACACTTTCTCCTGTTATTAACACCTTGCATTACCGTGGTACATTTGTTACCATCCGGGAACCTTCCTTAACACATTACCCCCCAAAGGCTATACTATGGGCTTGGCAAAATGTGTAATGTCGTGTGTCCACTGTGATAGTATCATACAGAGTAGTTTCACTGTCCTAAAAATTCTCTGTGCTCTTCCTATTCATCCCTTCTTAGCCTAACCTTTGGCAACCACTGATATTTTTACTGTTTCCTTCCGTAGTTTTGCTTTATCCAGAATGTCATATAGTTCAAATCATACAGTATGTAGCCTTTTAAGAGTGGCTCCTTTTTCTGTATTTTTAAGAATACTGGTACTATGCACCTGAGGAGATCTAAGAGATGTAGTGAGTCATCATAACATGACTGCAGTGTGATTGTATGTTACCCAGAAATTAATGGGATGGCAGTGTAGCTCATGGGCACAGGTTCAACACTGCCAGAATATGCTCCATTATATGATACATAACCTAAAAATTTAAAACTGGTAGAATGACATGCTGCCAAGGGGGTCATAAGAGAAAACCTGTGGCCTCTCAACCTCCTCTCTCATCCATTCCACTTGTGGCTGAAGTCAGGCAACCCAGTCCTGATCAATTTCATTCCAAAAAGGTTGATCATTACTGGAGGAAGATCTATTGCTTTGGGAACTTTTTGGAAGCATCTAAGCTCAGGAAAATTCTAAAGAAGTGACAGCTTAAATACCATGGTGCCACCATTGCTTTGGTTTTCTTTGTGTTTATGCTGCTTAAGGTTCATAGAAGTTTTTGCATCTGTAGTTTGATACCCTTCATCGGTGTTTGAAAAAAGGTAGCCATTGTTTCTTAAAGTATTGCTTCAGCACCATTCTCTCTCTCTTCATGTTCTAGGACTCCAGTCATGGGAAGGTTATACATTTCTCCCAGGTCCCATTTGCCCCTTATGCTGTGCTGTTCTTTCCTTCCTTTTGTCCTCCATGCTTCACCAGTTGAAAACCTTCAGACCTGTCTTTCATCATGTGAAGTCACTCCTCATCTGTGTTTCTGTGATCTGATAAAGTCATATTGAGTTCTTGATTTCAGTTACTGAATTTTTCAATTCTAAGATTAGATTCTTTCTACTAGGTGTCATTTCCCTCATGAGATTATCCATCTTGCAGTCTATTTTGTTGGACATATTAATCATGCAGTCTATGCTACAATATCTGGGTCATCTCTGGTTCCATTTCTATTGTCTGTTTTATTGCTTAATTGCATTTCTCAGTATGCCTGGCAATTTTGACTGGTATAAAAATTTATAGAGGCTTTGAGTGATTTTTTTCCTTGCCTCTCTGGAGGTCTGAGCTGCCATGTGGCTGGTCTGCAGTCTTGCTGAGGCTCAGGTGGGCTGTGGTTTCCCTTACTCTTGCATATAGCTCCCCAGAAGTCCCAACTGAAGGCCAGGAATGCTTTGATACCACAACATGGCCAAAAATTCAGATATTCTTTTTAACCATTTTTATAGTCACATTTTAACTTCTTTATCTGTGCAGCCTAGTCAGTAAATGAGGGGAAAACTTGTATTGGTTGGTTTACTTGTGTGTCATTTGTTTTCTCTGAAATGTTGGCCCCTCCTATTTTAACTTCTTGGCTGTCTCCAACTTTTTTTTTTTTTTTTTGGTCCCAAATTCTACTGGGTTTTCATTCTTTCTTAGCTTCTCCTTTGTGACCTGCCAGCAGGAGACAAGTTCTGGGGGAAAGCAGCATGGAGGAAATGTAGTTTACCGTGGTGAGCCTGTAGCCTGTGTTTTTGGCTTTGTCAAGTGGATTTTTGAAATTTGTATTTTATCTAGCTTTTTCTATTTGCTATTAGTGAGAGTGTTGGTCTACTGTAAGCTATCCCAATATAACTGTGCAGTTTGGGCTTGACAATTTGAGTTTATATGGAATAAAGTCTGATCCTGGATAGTTAGCAAGGAATTAAGTTGAAACGAAGAATCAAGCCCAGTGAAACCTTATGGGGAGATTTTTTTTGTTTTTTGCTTGCTTTGGTAACCTCCCAAACTACCTTCAGATCTGTGAAGAAGAGAGAATTTTCTAGGATCCAGTGTTTCCAGTTTTCCCCAATAAATAATGAAGCTTTGAAGGAAACTGAAGGGAGTTAATTATGTATTTCTTTTAGCAATATAAGCTTTAGGGGGACAAAGCACGTGGCTATTAATCAGTTGTTTAAGAAAATGGTCTTATATGTAGTTTTAATATTCTTTTAAGAAATGAAAAAATAATATGTTTACACGTTAAGCTTGTATTTTGAGAGTTAGTTCATCACTAGAAGAAAAGCCCTTCCAGGCTAATAACAATAGAACTAATAATATTTAAGTTATATCTCTTAGTAAATAAGTTAATAGAATACACTGGAGGAGCCACATAAGGCATGTGGGAATGATCTCTGAAACTTAAAAAAACTCCAGGAACAAGAAAGATGATGACATTTAGAGTCTCAGCCTGTGTCAGGTGCCCATGAGTCCCAGACCAAGGCTCACATGTCTTTGTGATCACTCGTTTACCCCAGTCCACAGGCCTTGGTAGATATTTGTCCAATGAATGAATGAATAAAATGCCGTCTTTACCTCTGCCTCTCCACACACACACCCGTCAGTACATCCTTACACATAAACATGCACTCTGCTTACCTATACACTTCATTATGTCTTTAGATCATGATATTCTTAATTAACAGGTAGAATTCCCCTGCTGCAATAGAATTAGTCAGCACTTACTCAGTGCTTCTGCTATTTCAAGAATTTAATCCTGATGTTAGACCTATGAGGCCATTGCTGTTACTGCCCAAGCTCATGGGAAATGGAGCTATACTTAGGAGGCTTGTGTCAGATTCCAAAGGCCCTCTACCTGGAGGATGAAAGAACCACCACTTACACTTCTCCATACCCCAAAGAAAAAGGGGATCAGTGTGAGCTATGCTAAAAAGCGCGTCTTAAGTGTAAAACTTGTGGATTTTAAACTTCTTATACTGCATGTCCTCTTTGTCCTTTTGGTGTCCTAGAACTTCTCACCATTTTATACAAAATGTCATGAGAGATGCCGCCTGATAGGATGGGTCATTCATGTCCATTGTGGGAATGAATGGGAACTCTTCAGTGATTTAAGAACACAGAGGTATCTGTAATCACAATAAAGCATCTGACCTTTGATAGCAGTCACTAACTTCTTCAAATGTATGAATAGCTTCTTATTTTTCTTTTCATCTTGAACTTTTCCACTTTTATTGGATATTTCACAATTGATATTCATCATTCTTCTCAGTATGAGCTACATTATGTACCTCTGAAAATAGTACCTTCTTTATGTTGCATAAAATACCTTTTCCTGAAAGGTAGGGCTGTTGGATTAGGACTCCCCATTAAATCATCTGAAGAAACCCTTCCATCTCCCCTTAACAGGTTTCCTGCAACCCTTTGCACAGGCCCAGCTTGCCTACAGGAGGGGGCCGCATGTCCTTTGCTGTGGCTGTTCTGTGCATGGGTGGTGGGGTTGGGGCATGTAAGAATGGGTGTGTGGCGAGGCCTCGGTGCAGGAGATGAGACACCACGACAGGGTGCTAAGGGTGATTGGTAACGTGCATCTTTCAGAGAAATCCCCTGGTTGCCTTGTGGAAGATGACAGGGGCTGGCAAGACTAATGAGTTAGGAAGACACATTAGGAATTGTGAAATTCTGGGCTGAGAAGTGGTGAGTTCTAAACGGTTGCAGTGGGCTGTAGGGGAGGTTGTGTAGTTGAGAAATGTAACTTCTACAACGTGATCGAATGCATGTGGGCATTAAGGAATGGGAGAAGTCAAGGGCAGCTCACATCCTAATGGCATTCGCTGATCCAATAAATATTACTGTGCACCTGCTGTGGTGAGATGCTGGACCAGGTCATGGGAGCACAGCAGTGACAAGGACACATAAGAACATGGCATTCATGGGACTTCAATTCTGTAGGTTAAGACACTGAATAAACAAACATGCACACTGTTGTTTCAAATTGTGGACAGTTCTGTGAAGACACTAAATACATGGTTGTGACCACCCCATGAAGATTTCCTTATATGGGATTTGGGCAGGGAAGGAGGGTGGAGAGAGCTTGGGTATGAGAGCTCATAGGTGCCAGACCATAGGGGGCTTTGCAGACCATGGCGAGGAGGTGTTTGTGTT